>JALRMF010000256.1:0-71446 GCA_026120015.1 Dendrostoma leiphaemia | reverse complement strand
TTCCAACTTAGACCAAAAACCAGACCGCATTCACATAACCACATTGAACGTTCTCAGACCCCGCCGTACGTACGTACGAAGGTAAGCCATACCAACACTTGCCGTTAATAAAAGCTATTACGCTAATAATCAAAGTATGCGGCTAAGATAAATAAAAACTATAATTTTAAGAAATTAAGTACTATAACAATTAACTTTAAGGTAAATTATATAATATATAAAAGTCTTTATAAATCTTTTTGCCTTTTTGCCCTAAAAGCCTAACACTTTGTTAATATAATAGCTAGCAATGCCTTTAAATTATAAAAGCAAGCAATAAAATCTTTTAACTTTAATAAGATATAACTATTAGCATGCTATAAAGCTATTAATAAGCTAGAAATCAATAAAACCTTCATCTAGTGCTGTTTTAATAAAAGTATTAACATTTTATTCTTTAAATAGGTATTTAATTTAAAAGATTAATCTAATAACAAGCTAAGCATTAAAAAGATTTCTTGCGCAAAGCTTATAATTTGCAGCAATTATAAGGTTTAAAATTAAACTATAAAGGATCTTTATTTAACTATTGCTTTAGCTATCTTTCTTAAGCTATTTTTAGTATATATTATAATTAAAAACCTTTGCTAGCATAAATATAACTTTATTATAACATTTCTTAACTTTCTTATACCTAAGAAGATATAAACCTTTATATACTCTCTGCTTAGCTTTAAACAAAAAGATAACATAGTCTAGCTAATTTACAAAAGTATATATAGCTTAAAAGAAGCGCTTATTTAATAGTTTAATATTATTATTAAGTTTCTTAAAACGCTAGGATTTAAGCTTTTTAATAATAATCTCTATATCTTTAAAAATAAAAAAATAAATATTATTATTATTTTATATATTAACAATATGCTAGTAGCAGTAAATATAAACAAGGATATTAAAGCTATTATTAATTAAATCTTTACTATATATATAGGTTTATAGCTGAAAGGAAGGACCGGGCCTATGTTTGTCTAGTTAGAGGACCGGTCCGCCGCGGACTAGCGCTAGCCGGCTATAGCTAGTGCGGAATAAAAAGGGACATAAGCCACCTTCCATGGCCTCATTCGCCAACGTAAATAGCCTCCCTTCCTTTTAATAACCACTAACTATAAATTAACTATATAACTAATAATGCACAATTTCATTAAGTAAAACTCTACTAACACTAATTAATAGTTAAATTAATTAACTATAAATAGCAAAGTAAAAAAGATAATTTACCTTTAAAGCAGTTTGCTAACAGCATGCACGTTAAGATCTTGTAAGAAAAGGTATTATGCTAATCCTTATAACTAGCTTTTATTTATACGTTACGCTTGCTAAGCATTCTTAACGCAGAATAACATTGCAAACAGCTTTATAACCCCTTTAATAACTATACTTAGCAATATATATGTTATTATTTTTGTTACGCTTTAAAAATTAGTCCTTTTTGCAATAATAACAACTCTCCCAAATCTCACAATCTTTCCCCATCGCATAATTAAAATACATTTACCAAAACTCAAAAGATCATACTTTGTTACCCTAGCAACCACTCTGCCATTTACTTATTTATACAAAAAAAAAACCCCTTTAAAAGCAAATGGAATACATAGGCTAAGTTTCCCCAGCATTGCTCTTTTTTATATAGTTTTATTTTATACTTTTTAATAATAGTTTATTAATACATTAAACCCCTTTTCAACCAACTAACAACCTCCCTTACCTTCTTATACAGTCATTAACAATGGCAAACAATAAAGAGTCTACCTAAGAGTTAGCCTTTATCCCCAGCGACTTTATATACAAAGACCTTATAAAAGAAAGTTAAGTCAATAAGACTAATTAGTCCATTGTTAACCTAACCCTTTAGTTTGCCCCTCTTATAGTAGACTTAACTAACGCATACCTAACAACTCTAGTTGCAAAAGTAATATACAACTATACTATTAAAAAGCTTTATAATAATAACCTTTTTTATACTTTTTAAAAAGAATTTAATAAGTAGACTAAAGAAATGTTTAACGCAATTAACCAAAGTTTTTGTTGCAAGTTAAAAAGACTTCTCTGCAAATAAAGAGTTTATATTAAAAAGAAGAAGAGTAAGATAAAATAATAGTTTATAGCCTTCTTTGCAATAAAAAACCTACCCCCTTAGGATAAAAAAAAGCTTAAGGCAATTATCTTTAAGCCTAGCACTTGCTTGCTATTATAATTATTTAAGGCAGCAAAAGCTTTTTTAACAAAGTTTGTTAAAGAGGCAATAAGATTACAACAACAACCTTCTTCTCTATTAAATTAACTTCCCCCTTTTCCCCCTTAATTAAATTAACCTACTCTTTAAACTTACAACCACCTTTTTTAACTAAAATAGCCTTTTTATCTTAACTAAACAATCATATTATTATCTATATAAGAAAAAGAAAATACTAGGAAATATAATAAACTAATATATTAACGCAGATTTTTTAACCCGCTTAAAAAACTTATTTATATACATATATAATAAAATTAATTATATTTAGCAATAGACGCACCCTTACCCTAAACCCCTCTCTTAAAGTATAACCTATATAAAACTCTCCCCCTCTATCCTACTAAAAACAACCTAATTAACCCTAACCTATCTTTCTTTTTTATAAAAATATAAAATTATAAGAAAGCATATATAAGTAAACTATATAATCTATTAAATAATAAAGTGCAGATCTTCTTTAACATCTATTAGCATATAGGTATTGCTGCTAAGCAATTCTACGCTATATTTCTTTATACCCTTATAAGTTAAGCTAAGACTTACTATATTTACTATATTAAGTAGCAAGATAACTTTGCAATAATATACCAAAAGATTAAAAAGCACTTTAATATAAAAATAAACTATTATTACTATTATATTAACTAAACCTTTATAACGTTTACTAAGATAAGGCTATAGTTATCTAAGAAAAGCCCTTACAAGGTGCTCTAAGCTTTGTTTAATAAGCTGCAGCTATGCCAATGCGCCTTTGGCTTTAATTTTAAAGGTAAAAGAGCTTTAAAAACTATAGTAATTTAGGTATGCTATAAAGTATATAAACTTAAGCATGTTTTTTTTAAGCCAGCAAAAAAGTATAAGAAATTATTTTTAAACCTATGTTTATTAGTTAAAACCTACCTTAATTGTCTTCCTCTCTATTAAATAATTACTAATAAACCAAATAAAAAGCCTTATAACTAATATTATTTAAACTGTTGTTATAATAATAACTACAGCTAAAGCTTTTTTTATAATAGAAAAGGCTTTCGTTTGCATAGTGGCTACTGTAGTAGCGGTTGTAGCAATGGCTGCAATTTTAGCAATTGCAACTATAGCGACTGCAGTTAGGGTAATTATTATAGTAATTAAAAGAAAAAATATTATATTTATAGCAAAGAAGATTGCTGGTTAATTAAATACTTAGATAATAAACGCTGCTAGGCAAGGGATTAATATATTGCTTAGTATAAGTTTATAAGCATATTAGCAAATAAGTTTATAGTCTTCCTAGTAAACTATAAAGAATATAACCTTAATTAGCAATAGCTATAAGATAATAATAATTATAAAAACTTTGGTAAAGATAACAAAAACAGCACTGCTATTACCTGATACCTTATAGACTAAGCATTTCTATATTATATAATAAATAATAATGCCTTTAGCCTCTTTAAAGCAAATACTTTAGCTATATAGTTCCTTATTAAAAACTGCTATTCCAAACTTTGTTTTTAAAGTATTTTTTTTAATATAAATGCTATAAAAATATTAACTGCTAGCAAAGAGCAGTATATAGCCTTTTAATATAAAAACCTATCTTTTTAAATTAATAAGGCAGCCGCTAGCCAAGCTTTTATTAAATTTAGTAAGAAATTAACGATAACGTTAATTAGCATTATCTCTCTCTATACACTTATTAAAAGAATTACTTTTTATATTCTTAAAACTCTTATACCTTTCTTTCTCTGCTTTGCTAATATAAACCGTTTAAGAGTATATTTTAATAATATTATAAACGAGTTAATTAAAGGTAATAAGGTTTTTTTAATAGTTTACAAGTAGGGCTACCTATGGTTTTTTTTAAGCAAAACAAAATAAGCAGGAGCCTTTCTTTTAGAAGCTAAGTTATAATGGCTTTATCATTGTTTTAGCTACCTAGCAATGAGTTAGCTATATCAAATGCTAACAAAGGCAGGGCATAATAACGTTAATAAAAAGGTATTGTAATTGATTAAGAAGTTTTGCTATTACTGCTAAATAAATAGCTTAGCGCTATAATAATTTAAGTTTATATTATATAATAATTATAATTTTAACTAATGTAAATATACACCAAGCGAGACACAATACTAAGCAAGATACTTTTTCGCTCCACCCAAAGGAAACCCTAGATTTTGCAACCACATTAATTAAAATCAACTAAAACTAATTAAAACTATATATATCAAACATATCTTAATTATTCTCGCAAGTTTATGCATTATACCCAGTTTTTCTATACATTCCACAGCGCCGTTGACTTAGTCTAGCCTAAACTAGATCCTCGCTATTTTTACTCTTTTTACAAGCTAGACGCTTTCCCTTTTCCTTTGCATTAATTAAATCCTTTATATCCTATATATAAAGTAATCTTCTTTATTGCACATATGATTTTTTAGCTCGCCAACGCTTAAAAAGTGCTTAGCTAGCTTTTCAAAAAATTTTAGTCTCTTGCGTTAAAAGAGATACTATATGCGCTAATAACTACATACCCTTTGCTAATAGATTAATAGCCTTTAAAATTAGTATAGAAAAGCTTTTTTAATAGTGTAAAATTTAACTTTTAATAAAAGTAGATTGCAAAATAGCCTATATTAAATTATATGGTATTTAAGAGGTTTAGGTTTTAAGCTAGGCCTAAAAGGGCAATTTAAGTGTTAGTGTTTATAACTTAATATTAAAATGAAAAATTATAGATTTTAAATCAAAAGGTAATAAACCTGCTCCTTTAAAACTCTTATAAATATTTTTTAATATTAAAGTAGCTTTATATACAGCATAAAAGGCTAAAAAAAAATTAGTTTTATTAATATATATAATATAAGCTTTAATAAATATATTAATTTTTTAACTATATGCCCGCTTTAAGATATTAAAATACCTAATATTAAGTGGCTAGAGTAGATAAAATAAATAAAAAGGTATATAAAGAGTAATAATGTTTTTAGACTTATAATATTTCTTAAAATCAGCTAAATAGTAGCTTTTATGCCTATTAAAGAGTAACATTTAATAAACACCTTTAGTTTAAAGTACAGTATATTTATTAAAGTATTTAATTTATTTTATAGCAGTTAGGTTGTTTATCTATTTATTAAGAGTTATTGCAATAGCTTAATTATTAAAGAGGCCGCCTTTAGTATATTAACTAGCTAGATAGATTTTAACTTTAACAATAAGCAACGGCGGCGCACACTAGCTATCTATACTAATGCATTTAATTGCTATTGCTTATTAATAATTTTTAAGCTAGATTAATTTAGCTTATTTTTATTGATTAAAGCATGTAACCACTATTTTAAGCTATATAATGCTTATTATAAAGCTTATTTTATTAAAGTTATATAGATTATAATCTTAAATTATATATTTATTACACATATTGCATATAAGCTTAAATTATGCATTTATAAAAGCTAAATCTTTATATAAGGCCTTTTAATAATTATAAATATAATTAACATATATTTTAAGCTATAATTATAATATAACAAATCTTTGCGCCTAACGCATTCTAACACGTTTATCGCTACGGTTACAAAGCAGCAAATTAACTATTTCTTTAACCTTTGCTAGCATAGGCAAAAATCCTTGCAAATCATAGTTAAGTATATATTAAATAACCGCCTCTTTTTTTAAAACCGTTAATTTTTTATAGTTAATATGGGTATTTTATTATAAATATTAGCTGGCTATTTTATAAGCAAGTGTTAAATAGAAGATATTAAAAATTTTGAATGCGCATTAAATGCTTAGTTTTAGATTATTTTAAATAGCTTAGATAGCAAGGATAATATTACTTCTTTTTAATTTATTTATCATTTATTTTAGTTAGAAAAAACGCAGTTTAAAGAAAAAATGTTAGGTAGGGCAAAAAAGTGTCCTGCTCAGTGTCGTATCCTACTCGGTGTATATCTACGTTAGCTGTTAAAGCTGTTAATAATATAGCAGGACTTAATAGCTTAATGCTTATACTTTTAGTTTTTAACGCCTATCTTTAAATTATAATAAACTCCTCTTTATTACCTTTAACTTTTAAGCGGGCGAAAGTTATTTAAAAAGTTATAAAGGCTTTTTGCAAAGTATTAGCTAAGCGCTAAGTAAATAATGCCTTGATTACTAAAAATAGTCTTATAATAAACGCAATATTATCTTTTTCCTTAAGAAGCAAAATATATATATGGTAAAAGAAGAAAGGGTAGCAAAGCTTTTATAAAATTGCAGCTATTAATAGTTATAATATTACTTTAAACATAGTTAACAAACTTATTGTCTTTTAATCTACCCTTCTCCAACCATACTATTAAAATTATATAAACCTTAACCTTTCTTTCTCTCTTTAAAATAAGAATGATAAAGCTATTAATAACAACGCCAAGGCTACCACCAATAAAAAGACGGCGCTTATGCCGCCTTAGCTACGTAAGCAAAAATAGCCACTAAGCTTTAAAAATAAACTAAAGGAGAAGATTGCTGTTTACGTTACTATTATTGCCTATATTATAAAAAAAAAAGAAAAGTAATTATAAACTAGCTATTAAGCTATAAAATAATAGTATTATCATAGCGCTAAGACTCTTATTTAAAGAGTTTAATATATATAAGATAGAAAATCTTATTAGCTAGGGTATTTTTAGCTTTAAGCAATATAATAAGGCTAAGTATAATAGCTACTGTATATTTAAGTCTTATATTATTTAGGAAATTAAAGGCAAAACCTTTAAGCCTTATAAGAAATCTTGCCTTATTATCTAAAGCTATAATAATATAGCTAAAAAAGCCATCCTTATATAATTGCTTATAATTTAGCGTGTAAGCTAGCGTTTGCTTTTTGCCTTAGTACTCTTATTTTTAGATTAAGAAATAACGCTTTTACTTTGTAATATTACGTAAGCTTATCTGCAGTTATAAATAAAATTATTTTATATTATTTTAACTGTTGTTTTAATTAAACTAAAATATAAATACCCTGTTAAAATGATTATTCAGATAATTAAACCGTTGTATAATATTGCTAAGGCAGAAGTACATTAGTTTACAACGTATTAAAGCTATTACTAAGAAAAGCTAAGTATAAAGATATTAACCTATAATGTAGATATACACTAAGTGGGACACAACACCAAGCGGGACACTTTTTCACTCTACCTAAAGGAAACCCTAGATTTTACAACCATATTAATTAAAATCAACTAAAACTAATTAAAATTATATATATTAGATATATCTTAATTATTCTCGCAAGTTTATGCATTATGCCTAGTTTTTCTATATATTTTACAATATTATTAACTTAGTTTAGCCTAGATCAAATCCTCACCATTTTTACTTTTTTTATAAGCTAAATACTTTCTCTTTTCCTTTGCATTAATTAAATCTTTTACATCTTATATATAAAGTAATCCTTCTTATTGCATATATGATTTTTTAGCTTGCCGACGCTTAGAAAGTGCTTGGCTAGCTTTTTAAAGGATTTTGGTCTCTTGCGTCAAAAGAGATACTATATACGCTAATAATTGCGTACCCTTTGCTAATAGATTAATAGCCTCTAAAATTAATATAGAAAAGCTTTTCTAATAGTATAAGATTTAATTTTTAATAAAAGTAGATTATAAAATGGCTTATATGAAATTATATAATATTTAAAAGGTTTAGGTTTTAAGCTAAGCTTAAGGGGGCAATTTAAGTATTAATGTTTATAACTTAATATTAAGACGAGAAATTATAGATTTTAAATCAAAGGGTAATAAACCTGCTCCTCTAAAACCCCTATAAATATTTTCTAATATTAAAGTAGCTTTATATGCAGCATAGAAAGCTAAAAAAAACTTAGTTTTATTAATATATATAATGCAGGCCTTAATAAACATATTAATTTCTTAACTATATACTTGCTTTAAGACATTAAAACACTTAACATTAAGTGGCTAGAGTAGATGAGATAAATAAAAAGGTATACAAAGAGTAATAATGTTCTTAGACTTGCAATATTTCTTAAAATTAGCTAAATAATGGCTTTTATGCCTATTAAAAAATAATATCCAATAAACACCTTTAGTCTAAAGTATAATATATTTATTAAAGTGCTTAATCTATTTTATAGCAGTTAAATTATTTATCTATTTATTAAGAGTTATTACAATAGCCTAATTATTAGAGAGGCTGCCTTTAATATACTAACTAGCTAGGTAGATCTTAGCTTTAACGATAAGCAACGGCAGCATACATTAGCTATTTGCACTAATGCATTTAATTATTATTACCTATTAATAGTTTCTAAGCTAGATTAATTTAGCCCATCTTTATTAATCAAAGCATATAATCACTATTTTAAGCTATGTAATACTTATTATAAAGCTTGTTTTGTTAAAGTTATATAGATTGCAATCTTAAATTGCATACTTATTGCATATATTGTATATAAGCTTAAACTATATGTTTATAAGGGCTAGATTTTTGCATAAGGCCCTTTAGTAGTTATAAACACAATTAATGCATATTTTAAGCTGTAGTTGTAATGCAACAAATCTTTGCGCCTAATGCATTTTAACGCGTCTGCTGCTACAGTCGCAAAGCAGCAAATTAGCCATTTCTTTAACCTTTGCCAGCGTAGGCAAAAATCTTTGCAAATTATAGTTAAGTATATATTAAATAACCGCTTTTTCTTTTAAAACTGTTAATTTCTTATAGTTAGCGCGGGTATTTTGTTGTAAATGTTAGCTAGCTATTCTATAGGCGAGTGTTGAATAAGGAATATTAAAAATTTCAAATGTGCGTTAAATGCTTAGTTTTAGATTATTTTAGATAGCTTAGATAGCAAAGATGATATTGTTTTCTTTTGATTTATTTATCGTTTGTTTTGGTTGAAAAAAACGCGGTCTAAAGAAAGAATGTTGGGTAGGGCAAAAAAGTGTTCCACTTAGTATTATGTCCCGCTTGGTATATATCCACGTTAACTTATATCTTTTAATTATAAAAGGGCTACTATTGTTGTTTAGTTTGGTAGGCATGCAAATAAATAATACCCTAATTTTAGTAATAACTTTTTTTGCGGCTATTAAAGATAAAAAGCTAAAGAAGGCTAAGTTTTAAGTAAAACCTAAGATATTGCTAATAACAAAAACACCCTTTAAGTTTAATAGCGCTAAATTATCACTTAATAATAATAACCTTTTTTTATAATAAAAGAGTTAAAGCATAAAGATTATTGTCGTTAACGCTAAGTTTTTAGACTGCGCTTAACGCTATTTAAAATAAAAAGATAAAGTGCTTATATTGCTTTAATTTATTAATTAAAAGCAGCATTTAATTTTTTTACTATTGCCTAAACTTTAAACCTTAGTAAAGCTAAGTATGCTATGTTAAATAAGCGCTTTGCTTAGCAAGTAGGTAATTTTTAACGAAGCTTATAATACGTGCCCTTTAACTTTTTAATTGCTAAACTCTTTATATTTATAAACGGCTTATTTATAAATAATAAAGATTTAAGCTTTTAGATTAGATTTATATTTGTTTTTGCAAACGAGGTTGTTTATATAGATAACTAATTTATAATTTAAGGCAACTTTATCTACTAAAGCTTTACTAAGTGCAAAAGAGTTACTTAAAGCATTTTAGCGTTAGAGATTTATAGCATAGTTAATAGTTTTAACGTTAGATTAGCAATTGTAATAATAGTCTAACTAATTATAAACTAATTTAGTTTTCCATTTATTTCCCTTATTATATATATAGATTTATATTTATTGTATAAATGCCTTGTTAAGCTTAGTATAATAAAAGAGAAGCATTTAATAATTAATATAATGGCACTTTGGTAATTATATAAACAGCAAGAGATCTTAGAAATTAAATAGATTAATAAAGATAATAACCTAGCTAACGCTATAACTAAGGCATTGCCTAATTAAGCTTTAAAACGGCTTATTAATAATAATTAACTAGCTATATAAATAGAAGAATTTATAAAGAGGGCTATAGACTAAAGTAATAGAAGAAAAAAAGGGAAGAAAGATAGGAAAAAGAAGCGTATATATATATAGCTAACTTTATTAGACAGGCAATTGCTTATTTAAGATATTTTTATATAATGGTAAAAGAAAGTATACAATTATATAACTAGTAAAAGAGAAAAACTGCTAGTATAGGTTTATAATTAGAAGAAAAGACTAGGCTTATGTTTATTTAGTTGGAGGATTGGTCTGCTATAGACTGGCGCTAGCTAGCTATAGTTAGTGTGAAATAAAGGGGGATATAAGCTATCTTTTGTGGCCTTGTTCCCCAATGTAAATAGCCTCCCTTCTTTCCAACAACCATTAACTACGAATTAACTGCATAACTAATAGTGCACAATTCCACCAAGTAAGACCCTACCAATAATATATGCTATTAAAAAACTAAATGTTTTTATTAAGTTTTTTAGCTTTAATATTTTAAAAAATAAGTTAAATTATATAATCTTTTTCTTTTAAGAGAAATTTGCTATTAAAGTAATTAAGCAATATAGCTTTAATTTGCATAAGGCAGCTAAAACGCTTTGGCTAGCTAGTTTTAAGCTTCTTTAAATATATAAACTAAAGAATATTAAAAAAACAAAGCTATATTAAAAGAGAAGCAGCGCTCTTAACTAGCTTTTAATAAGTATAAAACCCAATATAATATATACTATAAAAAAGATTGCAAAAGGCAACGCTAGTTCTTTTAACTAATATATCACCCTTTAAAAGCACCTATTTTAGTACATTAAAAGACATATAAACTATAGTATAATTTTTAACAAATGTTACTTAATAGATTTTATTATATATATATACGCTAATGCTTTATAAGCTAATAATTATATTTACTAATTAATAGCAAAATATATTGTTTTTATTACTAAAGCGCTAATATATTAAAAATTACAACTTTAAACCCTTATTATATTATTAATAACAAAAGCAAAGTTTATTAACCTTACGCTAGCTAGTTAAGCTGCGCTATAGATTTTTAAGTTTTTTATAAAGTTTAACATTAAGACTAATAAGCCTTTTGTTCTCTTTATAGATTTTTAAAATGCTCTTTGTTATATTTTAAATAAGAATAACTTAGCAAAAATGTAATATATTAATATATACTATAAGTAGATTTTTTAACACTTAGATAAAGGCGATTTTAAGATTTAATACGTTAACATTGGTTAAATGATTGCCAATAGGCTAACTAAGCTTTTAAATGCAATTAAGCATAAAAACTTTTAAAAACAAATAAGTTTAGTTAAAATTTTAATCTTTAGCCACTAAAATTAACTACTTTTTATCTAGTTTCTTTGATTTCTATAAGCTTAAATAGATAGGTTTATTGCCAAAGCAAATGCTTTATAAAACTAACATAAAATAAATGTATATAAGCTCGTTTTAGGTAGCTATTTGAGTTAAAATGCATAAGGGAAATAAGTATTAATAAGCTAGATTAATTATAGTATTGGCTAAGAGGGTGTATGGCACAGCTAGGTGGTCTGTGCAAGGCTGCCAGCCAACGCCTATACCTATTTCCCACCAGCGTTCTACACAGTTTAGTTAGTTTAGTTTAAGGTACTAAAACTATTCACTGTCAAATTTAAGCTAAACTGTTAACTAGGCTGAAATTTCAGACTTATTAACTGCTTAGACTGCTTATTTTGATTATCTAATTAGGCAATAAAAAGGCTTACAATGCCTTAGTCTTATTAGTCTTAATTTCTCTCTTTTTTATTTTCTCTGCTAGATTATAATAAAACTTATTTTTAAACTAGTTTTTTAAGCATAATAGTGTTTTAATAGTTAATACTCTTATTTAGAGCCTTTGCAAAGTTATCGTTAGCTTTTTCTAGTTAAAGATTTGCTTGCATTTAGTAAACATTGCAAGAATAGATAATATATTAAAAGCTATTTAGAATAGAGTAAAATAGTTTTTTTAGTGATTGCGCTACTAGTGGAAAAGGTTAAATGCTTTCTTTTAATTATTTATAAATATAATCTTTATCTTAAGATATCTTTAAAGCTTAGTTTTATATTGCTAGTCTTTATTATTACTTTTATTATTTGTTAAAAATAACGTTTGCTAGCTTTTTATTATTAGAGCTAACTATGGTAGGGGTATTATAAATAATAATAAAGGCGCCTAGTGTTTGCTATAAAAGATTTTAAAGTCTTTTATAATAGTTTTAGCAATACTTAGCGTAGTTTTATATATATTATAAAAATAATATCTTAGGTATAAAATGCTAGCAGTAGAGTATATTAAGTATTTAAAAAGCTTATGTTTATATTACAATAGTATTTTTATTGCTTGCTATATAAAATGTTGCAAAAACTCTATGCTAGTAAGCTTACAATTGTCTATTGTAATATTTAATAAAGCCTCTTTTTATAATAATTCTATTATAGCTAGCCTAATTTTGCTGTGCTGCTGCTGCTTTAGTGTTTTTTAAGCAATTGTTTTGCAATAGCGTTGTTTAAGAAAGAGAGATTATTATAGTTGCTATAAAGGGCTAGGTAAAGGAAAGGGCTGAAAGGGTTATAATAATTATAAAAGTATTAAAATAAGCGCTGGCGAAATAATAATCTAATTATAATTTTTTTCCTTTAGGTAGGTTTTGTTGCTATTAAATTTCTTGAGAAATCTGCATAAGTGCTTTTTAAGGTTTTATAACAAAGATAGCATATTGTAAATAGCAGCGTTGTTACCTTTGTAGTGTTTTATATAATAGAGGAATAGCTTAAGTAATTGTTGAATACTTTTAAGAATAGCTTATTTTTATTTTATTAAAGAAGTGATCTTTTTGCCTTTATTGTAAAGGCTTATTATAAGGTAATTAATAGCTTTTCTTATATATAATAAGCTTAAGATCTCTGCCTTTATTAAATTTCACCTTGTTTACTATGCTATCTTTACATTAATTACTTTAGTAATATTATTAGTTTAAAGATTTATTGGGTTTATTAGTAACGCTAATAGTGTTATAGTAGCATTTTAAGCAGTAGCTTTTGCAATAAGGCCACTAACAAAATTTTTAATTAAATCGCTGCTGCTAGCTTAACGAGGGGTAAATTTAGGTTGCTAAAAAAGTTGCTAAAAAGCTTTAATCTTTTAAAGGCTGCCTTTAATATAAATAATAATTTAATAAGTATAGCAGATTAGTTGAATTTTTTTTTAGTAAAATTTAAGTTTATTATAAAGTCGCTAGAGCGCTTGCATTTAATTTTAATATAGCGTTGCAAGGTTAGTAGTAATAATATATTATAAAAGTAAATTTACCTTTAGATTAGCATCTTTAGCTTTAATTTTTAAAACTGTTTTTAAGTTGCTTGCCAAGAATCTTTAGACTATAAAATTGATTATATAGCCCTAATAGCAATACCTTTTCTTTTTGCAAAGCAGAAGGCTATTATAATAATTTAAATTTAGTATTCTATAAAATAGTAATTGTATAGCTTTATTGTTGGCCCTATAGTTATTAAGTATAAGCTAGCTAATCTTTTTAGCTAACTTAAACTTATTTATAATTTTAGCTATATAATATGCTATATTCTTGCTAGTATAATAACTGTTAATAAGCTTTAAAGTAATTAGTTAAGTGCGCTGTTAATATTGCCTATTAATAAAGTATGTAATTATAGCTAAAACCCTCTTTTGATTAAAAGAAGTCTATATATTAGAGGATAGATAGATTTTAAACTTTGCATCGCAATAAAGCTATATTAAAAGACTAGTGTAATTGTTAGAAAAAGCTATAATAAGCCACTTTATAATAGTGCTGTCACTCTGTAGAAGAATCTTATCTATAAGCTTAAGATTAAAGCTATATAAAATCTAACAAAAAAAAAGTGCTTAATACTAGAGATAGAAATGTTTTAAGTTATAATTTACTTTATTAATATCTTTTATATAATTTGCTTAAAGCTATTTATAAGCTGATTATTATTATTATAATATAAGGGCGCTAAAGTAAGCGCCCTGCAATATTTTAGCCTTTTTTGTTTGCGTTTGCTAATAACTTTATATAGGGTAAAACCTTTAGCTGTTGCCTTTTTAATAAGGTTTTTAAGAGGACTAAGGTTGTAATGCCTTTGCCTAAAAGCTTTAAGATGTTTTAGAGCAGAAACAATAATATTAGTCATATTATATAGCTTATGTTTATAATTCTTATTATAGATATAATAAAACTACTACTTAGTTTAAGCGTTAAGTATGCTATTTTTATTACTAATAATCTCTAGCAACTTTTACCCAGAAGTCTATATACCAAAAGGCTTATGTTTATGCTTTTTTGGCTATAGCATCTATGCTATAGCAATAAAGCTGTGGGTAGGTTTGCTAATAGCTTTAATATAAGAAAGATTGCTAAGTATATTAAATAAATGTTAATTAAGGTTATAAGCTTTGATTTAACTCTATATAGACTAGCGTTGCAATAGGCAACTAAGCAAGTTAAAAGCATTAAGAGATATTGTAGGCTCTAAAAATATTAGTATATATAAGAAAATAAAAGAGAGGAAAAACAAAAACCGCTTAGCTAGCGAAAATATAAGCAAAACTAATCTTTATAAGCTAGAATTATATTTAGCAGGGCTAAAACACCAAAGCCAAAAGTAATAATATAGACTAATATATTAAAATCAAGCTACAATATAGGGCTACTAATCTCTATATAAGGCAACTTAAAGATTTAGTATACTAACTAGTTAGACTATAGTCAACTGTTAAAAAAACAAACTAACTAACTGTGAGGATTGATTGAAATTGTGAACTAAGACTGCTAACTGAACTGATTGAACTGAACTGTGTGGAACGCTGTTTCCCACGGCCGTTAGTTGGCCAAACCTCCTTTCTTCCTTTTAGCTAGGCGCAATACAATCAACCCTTTTGCCCTCACATAATACATGTGCGGTGCAGGCCACATCATTGTGCCTGTAGAGTACTGATACGGCGTGTCCTAAAGTCGACGAGTCAACACAAAAAGGGGATATTGCGAGGGCAGGGGACAAAGGTTCCTCTTTGAATCTACGGCCATTAATATAGGTGTACCAAGTGTCCCTGCTGGAATCACCTTCTTCCCTCGGTTTCACTTGAAGAGTGCTCCGAGGTCACTGGACTCCGTGCAAGCTCCAGATGTCGGTCTCCTATCTTGAGTACCACCTTCCGACCGTTGAGCGGCAAGAGAAATCTTGCTAGCAGTGCACGCCAGAATCTACCAATTATTACCCAGCCATGACGGACATGTCGCCGTCAACCCAGACCAATTTAGCTTTCCAGGACTTCATTTTCCACAGGTCGCCCTCCTTGACCATGTCGCACAGGTAGAGACCCCCCGAGGTCAATTTGCTCGCGCCGGGCTCGAGGCCCGTACCGGGACGGACATGCTGCGCCAGCGCCGAGCACGACGCCTTGGCAGTCGTCGCGCTCTCGAGGCTCACACGCACGTTGGACAGGAAGTGCGTCGTGTCGAGCTTGGAGACACGGTCGAAGACGGCCGCCTTGAGCTCCGGGATGCCGTGGGCGGCGGCCTGGCCGGCCATCTCGAACGAGGCGTCCTCGGTGACGGCCGACCGGAGGAGGGCCTCGTCGGCGTTGTCGAATGCGACTTTGAGAAGACACTTTTGCGTAAGCAACTCACTTGCTCGGGCCGGAGCCGTCTCTGGAGATCTGGGTTTTCCTTACGGACTGCGCGATACAGCGCGTCGGCAACAGCCTCGCGCTCGTTCAGAGCGCCGGCGAGCTTGGCGGGCAGTGCAAAAGACATTGTGATGATGAAGAACACCGGGTGAGTGAGAAAGCGGGCGAGGATATAATCACAGAGTACCTAGGGGGATGCAATGCCTTGGTTTCTGGGAATTCTCTTTCAAAAAGACAAAAAAAAGAAGAGAAAGAAAAAGAAATATCCTTCGGCTTTTAAGTAAGGATGACTACCCTAGGGTAGCCACATTTATGCCACATGTAAGCCGCACCAACCAAGAGCAAGTCGATCGCAACAGCCAACAGGGCGTGTGCCAGTCTCGGGCATGGTACACAAATATGTCTCTGTATGCAAGATATTGCTAACACCTACATATTTCCGTTAACTCCTTGTAGCCCCGAGAGACGTACAGCTCTGGAAAGCAGAATTCGCTCGCTGAATTTAGGACCTCTGGTCTTATTCGCTAAACACGATATAGATCATTTTCCGACGCATTTCGGTGGCGTGTCGCCCGAGGTTCAGCCGTGGGCAGCAGGACATCTGGACTCTGCTACCCTCAGGGGCGGCCCACAGACTAGGTCAACACGCTGTTACATCCCCATCTTACGTACCTAGGTATCTCATGCAATCTGGCTGCTACTAAAGCTCCAGGGGACACAACGGCGCCTCTGCTGAGAAGGAGCTGGGTGAGCGCAAGGTGATTGCTGGTCTTGGCCAAGTTTGCTGATTTGGCGTCGGCTCCGAGGTCCAGGAGAGCATCCACGGCCCGTGGGCTAAAGTCGGCGTACCCGGTTCGCTCAAGCGCAGCGTTTAGCGGTGTCTGCCCCTGCGCGTCTTGGAGCTCGAGGTCGGCGCCATGCTGAACGAGATACGGAAGGGCTTCTGCAATCTTCCACCAGTGAGCACTTCGCACGAGGCTGTGCACCGGGCTCTCATGCGCCCATATCGCAGACTGCCCCCTTTGAACGAGGGAGAGGTAGCCCTGTGCATTCACGTCGCATCCTAGTTCCTCCACTAGGAACTTGACGGCCTCCAGGTTCGGCGCCTCGCTTTGACAGGCAGTTAAGAGGAGAGGTCGGATGCATCCAGATCTTATATATATTGCCTGAGAGGAGTTCGACCTTTGTCGCTCGCACCATTCGACGTCTTCCAAATGAGAGGCTAATTCCCGGACCGGTTTCTCGAGCCGCCTCAGCATCCAAACGAAACCTCCAGAGACAAGCTCATGGTAGATTGTATTCCCACTCCTGTCAAATCCTCCCCAGCCCTGCTCAAGTAGGAGATTCTCCACGAGGTCGTACCGTCGAAGGTGCATCAGGCGTTGCAGTTCTTCTGAGATAGACTTCGGTGTAGGGTTTCTAATGTGAGCATCGGCCTGGATGGCACGCCCCTCCTTTAGGCAAGCTGACGCGGCTCGACTGACTGGATCTGTAACTTCATCATGCAGGTTGCCCTTGCACGCAAAAGACACTCAACCGTATAGCCAGACTGCCTTTTGGCAGCTACTTCGATGGCCTCATCCAGGAACTTTTCTCGCCGATCCAAAGTCACAATAATATCCACCACATCATTCAGCCGCGCTGTGCCGAAGACTTTCGGTCGCAGTTTGTCATTGATGAGAACAGCCCCCGCTCCTTCTTTGTGAGCCAAAGCCCAGTGCAACTCACTTGCTTTCCAGTTGTCTTCTTCATCTGGAAACTCAACCACGGCATGCCAAAGTGAGCTGGCAAAATCGTCACCATGAGCTGTCGCTCCGGCTTCGAGCAGCAGTCGCACAGTCTCAATGCGGCCAGAGGCACAGGCGTAGTAGAGAGCAGTTCGACCCATTGTGTCGGCTTCGTTCACAAAATCCCGGAAGGCCCCTTTTTCAGTTTGTGTTGACAAGTGTTCCAGTGTGATGCCGATGATGTTTGCTTGTCGTGAGCGTGCGGCCAGGTGCAGGAGCGTCAGGCCCTCGTTCGTCTTTAGCAGCGAGTTTGCGCCCGAGCTCAAGAGCCTTCGTGTCTGGTACTCCGAGAAAGTGCAAGCCAAATGCAAAGGAGTGATGCCGTCCGCATCGCGAGGATCGACGTCTCCTGCATACAAGCCCAGAATGTATTCAAAGGTTGTGGCTGGATTTTGTTCAGAGAGCTCCCGACCTTTGCCATGACCGCATGAGCCTGGATCTGGGGGTTTTGCAGTAAGCGCCCAGGCGGAGCTTGCCTCATGTAGTGGTGTGCTGCCCACTCTATTCGCCTTGTGAATATCGACCCCTGATCCAGCGAGAAACGAGGCCAGCTTGATGCCCTCTGGCGTTTGAGAGCGCGCTAGACGGTTGTTGGCAGCATGCCATAGCGTGTTGCCCTCGGAGTCAACGGTCTGCGGGTCCAGCCCTATGTCCACCAGAAAGCGAACAAATGCGCAATCACAAGCGCTGTTCGAGACAGCTGCGTGTAGAAGCGGACGGCCCGTTAGATCGCTTACATCGAAGTGGGCAACGAGTTGCAAGAAGGCTTCGCATAACGACTCCGGTTCCCAAGGTGGTGGTTCAGTTGATTTGCCGCGAGGTTTGACTTGTAATGTCCGGCGTTGAGTGAGAGTGCACAAGGGCGTCTGCCCTAGAATGTCTCGCAACTCAAGATCGGCTCCCGCTCGAATCAGGGCCTTGAATAGTTGCTCATCGAAAGGTTTCAAAGAGCCATCCGCACCAGAACACAAGAGATGCATGGCAGATTGCCCCTTCTTGTTTTGGAGATTGACATTCGCCCCGGTGTCTTGCAAGCGTCGAATAAGCGCCGTCATACTGGCAACGTCCTTGTTGTCGAGCACGCCGCTACGAACCGCGTGGTGCAAGGCGCCGTTCCCCTCCGCGTCGACTCCTCGGGCATCAGGGCGCTCATCAAGAAGACGGAAGATTTGTTCAAGAGTATCATGACCACGAACCGGGAGCCCGGCCTCGTCCACTTGGTTCATTAACTGCAAGAGTTGGTCTGGGCTCTGGCCGTCCATCTTGAGGGTTTGTTGAAGACGGGCAAGATGAAGTTGACACACTCCGTCGACACAGAGGTGAAAGTTGTGACGAAGTTCAAGCAACAAACATTCCGTACAAGAAAGCTGATATCCGGGTTAGTAATTAGTGTTTGGGGAATCTCATTACGTAAGCTCCTCCTTCGTTCGTAGTATTGTTCCACCCGAGGGTTGAATCACCCACGTTGATCTTTGAGCCCAGAGCTAGAGCTCACTTTGCACTTCCATGTAGCTGTGAGATCCTTGCGGGTATTGCGGTCAGGTTCAGGTATCTGATAGCTTAATGAACGTCCAGCAGGCTGTGAAGGCGCGCTCAACGTAATCTCTAGGCCACGAACGCATTCAGCCGCGGCCCGCGGAAAGTAGAGTCGCATTGCCAAGACACGCAACGGGTGACAGAATTCACACGATGTATCGCTTATATCTGGTGCAGCGCCTAATTTGGCCACTCGTTACTCACACTAGACATAAGGGCCTTCACGCGGCTGACGCGATGGATCAATGACAGTGGGCCGGAGGCTCAAACTAGTAGCATTTCATCGCTAACACTCCCTCATCAGGAAGACTGACCGACGAGAAAACTAGCCCAAGAATAAATTAGATAATAAGCTGTTCCAGCATCCACTCGGATGCAAAAGAACCCTGATCTCACTGCTAGCAGGGTATGTGTCTTTGAGAGTGGCCGAGTCGGTCTGCACTGACGCACATACACGAAAGGTCACCTAGGAACACATGTAACATATGTCGACCAGTTTGGAAGCAGGCGAAGCACATTTGTAAAGGCATTTCAGGACTACATCTTGATATACTTGTTGAACCATTTTCAAGGTACAATTTCTCTGCACTGTTGCAGGATTACCTTTGCCAGAGCGAGGCTCATTTGTGTAGCACGCTGGTAGTGTCTACCATCACGTGTTGGAGACACATGTTGTTTGGTCACTCGGGAGTTACGCTGGAGAATACGTGGTGGATATGGCGCTAATGCTTGAGCGAATGATGGAAATGATGGTCGTGCCGTTGGTAGCATAACATTACAGGATCGTGAGCGTTGGGTACTAGTGCTCGCCATGGATTTCATCCCATGGTCTCAAGCGATATGGAATTAGGCTTGGTTGACTCATACCAGGGTCACAGGTTTCTGTTCAAATCGTTCAATAACCTCGTCCTCAGCCTCACGTTTGCTCTCTAGAGGAATGCTATATTAATATGTTACGCTTGACCAGATCAGCTGGGTATTAATGACTACCTCAGTATCACCAAGTTCACTGTCATCATGAACCTCACTAGGTTTCTGGTCCTCCTTGGATCGACTGGAGCAGCAGCTAAAGCCGTGTTTGCCCATTTTATGGTAAGTACAACGTAATGCACATGCTATACGAGCACTGACGAGTCTTGTTACTCTATTTGAATTGATCATCACTATATTGTGTTAGCTGACATTGCTCTCAGGTTAGCAATGTGGCGTCGTGGGATGTAAGCGCCTGGAGATCGGATGTAGCTCTTGCTCAGAATGCGCACATTGATGCCTTCGCTTTGAATATTGCCGCCGGAGACCCTACTACAGATGCCAGCTTGTCAAAAGCCTTCAGCGCGGCAGAATCTTTAGGCTTCTATCTCTTCTTTTCTTTCGACTACGCAGGAAATAGTGCTTGGGACGAGTCGGACGTCATCTCGTATATCAACCAGTACGCCTCGAGCTCAGCGTACTACAGGCACGATGGCGAACCATTCGTCTCCACCTTTGAGGGCCCCGGCGACGCTGCAGACTGGGAGACGATCAAAGCAAGCACAGGTTGCTTTTTCGTGCCTGACTGGTCTTCTGCGGGCGCTCATGCGGCGCTCCAGCTCGATCCCGGAGTTCCCCAGGGTCTTTTCAGCTGGGCTGCTTGGCCATGGGGAGATTTGGCCATGAATACGTACGCACTGCTTCGTCTTGGTGGAAAAGTTAAACTCAGCTGACCATCTCTCCATCATCCTAGGTACGTCGATGCATCGTATCTGCAATATCTCAACGAGAGCGGAACGGCATTGCCATATATGATGCCTGCGTCCCCCTGGTTTTACACCAATCTTCCCGGCTACAACAAGAACTGGATGTGGAGAGGCGAGTAGGTAATTAAGGACCCCTTTGATACTTTTCGTCAAAATTGATAGAGGACTAGTGATCTTTGGTACGATCGTTGGCAGGAAATTCTCTGGGTGCAGCCAGATTTCGTCGAGATCATCTCCTGGAACGACTATGGCGAAAGCCACTATATCGGTCCTCTGCACGATGAGGAGTTTGACGCCTTCACCATCGGGAAGGGACCATTCAATTACGCGCTCCAGATGCCTCACGACGGATGGCGGCTTTTTCTCCCTTTCCTCGTTGATACTTAGTGAGCATTCTTTTTGTCGTTCCTCAAAATCCACGTTTATTGCATCGGATATTATGTTAACATTGAGAACCCAGCAAAACTGGCATTGCCACCGTCAGTCAAGAGGGGCTGACGGCCTGGTACAGACTCACGCCTAGTAGAGCCTGTAACAATGGTGACACTACTGGCAATACAGCCAGCCAACTACAAATGGAGTTCGAGCCCGCCGACATTCTGCAGAATAGTATTTTCTACTCTGCCCTTCTGACTAGCTACTAGTCTGTTTCTATAACTGTTGGTAGTGTTGATATTGGTGCAATATAGGTACACACGCCTTCAGACCCTATAGGGATTTATCACGGCAGTGTTAACTACGGCAGCAACACAAGAGCGGTGGTTATTACTGTTGGCTCGATTACTTTGCAAGGAGAGCCAATAACAACGTCTTGCGATCGAGTTGATAAGCAAGATAGCCTTACAAATTGGAACGCTTGGGTCAGAAGCCAATTAGAAAGCAGGTGAGTCTCTCGCATATTATACAGTGTGCTCATGAGATCAAGACCGACGCTTCCAACAACGCACTGACTACAATGCAACCCAGCACCTCTGCTACGCCATCGCTAAATCTTGCAAAGCAAGTATATATAGAGGGGTCCAGTGCTACCGGCTTCACCCAGCTATGCGAGTTTAGCTGCAAATATGGTATGTCTCTTGAAGCGTTTCCTTATAATCAATCTTGTTTTATCCTCGACGCCACATTGCTAACTATCGACACTCCTAACAAAGATACTATCCATTAGGAGCCTGTTATTGTACCAAGATGGGGCCTCAAGCTGACCTGCCAGCTAACACTACTGACGGTTACGGGACGGTGGGATACCCTGCTGAGGGCCTTTCGGCGTCTTATAGCGGTCTATGCGCTTTTGACTGCTTCTATGGGTACTGTCCGGATAATTTCTGCGATATAAATAAGCACACTCTTATAATGCCGACTGTTTCGCCTTTCCTTCCCGACGCATGTATAGGAGGAGGCGGGGCTGGGAACTTGGGCGGTCTCTGCAGCTACGCCTGCAACTATGGCTACTGCCCTATACATCTGGTGAGCTTGGGCTTGACTCCAAGTCTGCATAACAGTAACCTTTGTGATAAAATCACATATCACTAACGGGATGCATCAGTGCACATATACTTCTCAGGGTGCTTTGAACGAGCCGCCATCTCAAATCAGCTCTAGTGGCAAATCAGTCGATGGGGATAGAGATCTGGTATATGACACTCGCTCTTTCTCGACACCCTGCCTTATGTTCCTACACGTGAGACTGTTCACAAGACAGCTTCAAACTCATTACTCTGGGGATAATTAAAATAACAAGGAAGGCAGGACAATCTCTGTGACTTCACTTGCACCCGAGGCTACTGTCCAGATGGAGTTTGTATTCAATCAAACTCATCCGCCGATGTAGTATCTATCGGTAGAGACGTCTGGACATCTCATACGGCGCAATGCACTGCTCCTTGCGTCTTGGTACTCCCGCCCAGTACTTTGGGGAGCACAACCACTATCAGCATTGCGCCATACACTACATCCCTTGAAGTAGGCGTGCCTATCAGCACTGGTACCGCAACAGTTTGTGAGCAATTCTCGGCGGTTGCATAATGTCTTGTCGATTTCTGCAACACTCTCCTAACGCAAACTAGATTCCATTTCCATCACTACCACTACGGTATTCCCCGGAGCTGTAACAACAACCGAGTTCCCCTTTTCCAACGTCAACATCACCTCCAGCTCAAGTAGTGGCTACTCCTTTCAACCATCTCCCAGCATTGTCCTGCCTCCTATTGGGTACCCTGTCACCATTGTCACAGGGGGCTCGACCACCGTGACCACTCGTTCCATCACCCTACCGCCCTGGCCCGAAATCACGTCCGGCCCCCCACGACACCAATTCGAACACTGTGCTTATCGGATCATTTCACTGTGCGCACCCTATTGCACCATTGAAAGAAATCTGAGATATATTTTTAACTTCATAAACTATTTAACCAAATATTTCAAATTTAAGCGCATTTTTTATTCATTTTTATCTTTTTATTTGCGGAAGATATTACAAAGTGAAAAATGTAAAGTTAGGGTTAGGGTTATTCTCATAGTTTCTGCGTTTTCTTGGTAAGCTATTTAATTTCAAGCTTAAAAAATATATATTTGAAAAAAAATAGCTTTTACAGCTATAATAAATTTTCTTTTAGTAGTTTTAAAGCTTATTTTAGTAAAGACTTCCAAAAACGTTTAAAATATACAGTGAAATGATCCGATAAGCACATTAACCGAATCCGTGCCAGGCCCCCCAGGCCTGTGAAATAGAAATGCTGACGTATATGACTAAAGTCTTAACGTATTCAAAGGCTTTCAAATACATACTAACTATTCAGCTATATTCAGCTAAAGGACAGCTAAAGGAGACTCTAAAGGCCACTGAACGTCTATATATATTAGGGCTGGGACCCTCTGAAATCAACTGGAAAGATAGAAGGGATCACGCCTATTAGTAATCAATTGGACTCCTATACACCCTATAGTTACAGTGTCTTCAGTGTCTTCATTCCTAAAACTACAGGCTTGTATGCCTGTATATTCAACTATTTCTTACAAGGCCAAGCAGGGACCACAGCTGCCACAACGGAATCAGCACCATCGGGAGGTGACCTTACGACCACCACAGCCAGCACTGGTGTCATTCTCCCTGTTTGGGCAACTTGGCCGCCCGCCATTGTTGTGCCAGTCAAAGAAGATGTTATTGAGCCAGTCGAGACTGAAGATGAATACGGGCGAGGTACCAAGCTTCCATGCGACCTATGGTTCTTCAATCTGTGCACAGAAGATATTCGTGGATGGGAATGGGTATTCCCAATTGGGATCATCGGTCCCGGCCCACCACCGCAGACTTATTTCGATCTGGGCGAGTGGGACTTTCCGGAGCCTTTACCACCTTGGCCGAAGATTACGATCGGAACGGATCACGTCCCGACTTATACAGAACAGGAGTCTTGTGAGACTGTCTCTGCGTCGATTTGTTCCACCAGCACATCCTATGGCCTGTCTGTTTCCGGAACAGCGACAGTGACCACTACATCGAATGTGGCATCCACATGTACGTCTCCGAGATAATTGTAGCCCCCATGGGTCTAGAGCACAGAGTATTTCCCGACTTGACCAATATCAAGAAGACTATGTCTGTAACGAGGAACAGTGGCGGTTACTGGCGATGACCTATAGGTGAGACCGTATATGGCTGTTCTGTCACAGATTACGAAGAGTCCACCACGACAGCAGCCTGTGGGACAGCAGAGGCGCGCAGAAACGAGCCAGCAAGACAGAGCGCGGTGCCTACTGATGTACCAACACTCGATGTTCGGGCCGATGCCACCTGTCAAACCGCTGACACCATTGCCTTTCCACGAGATACCTCAGACGAAGGCGCGGAGCCCATAAGAGCATGGTTCGCCGACCATGGTTTGACAACCGGCAGTTATACGCAGGTCAGGGCTGGGAATGTCGACGGCGGGCTCACGGCGTTCTTCTTTGTTCCCTCGCTATCAGTTGCGCTACTTGAGGAGTTGCTGAAGTTGAAGTCGGTATGTTATGTTCTCTTATGACGTCTATTTGGGGACTCCAACCCTCTTCGAAGCTCAAAGGTCCCTGGTGATAGTCATCGGATCAGACAGGCACCCTAGTTTCATAATCCTTAACCTATGCTAATGGCGAACAACAGGTTCTATATGCTTACGACACCGTGGCGTACAAGTCAAATTTGAGACAGTCTTTTGGCATTTCCAGCACGGACAGCAATCAAGACGCAATCATTCCACGATACAGAGCGAGCATCCTGGGCACAAATGATACGGAACTTTTCGACAAGAGAGCGGGGACGTCGAACAGTACTTTCGACTGGGCACCTGCTGAGCTCTCGGCACCTCCTGGGGTTGACTTCCTGGACAACACCGACTACACCGTACCCGGCGCAACTGAATCAGATACTACCCGCTATACCTACTACTACGATGACTCCGCAGGTGCAGGGCAATACATCTACGTTCTGGATGCCGGCATCGACAGCTCTCATGATGTGGGTCTATGTTTTCGTCTAATTCCAATCCCCGTGATTCTGTTGTTCACTTTGCATTTTTTCAAATGTCCCGTTTGCTAATCGACGATGGTGTCCCCACCTCTTAGGAATTCTCGAACAACAACCTGGAGGTCCTTGCTGACGCTCCTAATTGGGGCCCACCAGCTTCGACAGATTTACAACACGGCTCCGCGGTGGCTGCTTGTGCTATAGGCGCAAGTATCGGGACTACCAGAAGGTCCACTTTGGTATTCGTCCCAACGAGCTCAGGAACCGGAGACAGCGGAGCTGAGACCTGTTCCGAAAAGTACCTCGAGGGACTGGTCAGAACGATCGACGATATTCTGAGCAAAGGAAACCCCACAGCAGCAACAGTTGTTATGTCATGGTCGATCTTCATAGAATATGTTCCCGTTCACTTCATTATACGAATGCGTAAGTTATACCACACTCGAAGTCTCGCACTCGGGTTACATACTAAATTTTCTCTTGTAATCTAGTACAACTTTTCAAGAAGCTGGATGAGATGGGAGTGGCGCTTCTTACCAGTGCAGGGAACAACGCGGACGAGGGCAGAACCGCGACCGACTCTCTGCCCCAGTATCTAATGAACCACGGGCTTGACAACCTCATGGTCGTGGGCGCCACAGACCTGAACGGAAGACGAGCGAGGTTCAGCGAGCTGTTCAAGGACGGCACGCCTGTACTCTATGCTCCAGGCGAGAACATCGTCGTGCCAGCCACAGACGATGGCTCCTATGAATTTGTGGACGGGACATCGTACTCCACTCCCATGCTCGGGGGGCTGGCAGCCTACATCCGTGGGCTCAGGGGCGTCGTGACGCCTGCCCAGGTCAAAGCCACGATTCAGCAACTCTCCCGCGAACTCGACATCAACTCCCCTGATATCGCCTATGACGCTGCGCATCCGGAGGGTGACCGGGTGGCGTTTGCCTGGAACGGCCAGGTGAAAGACCAGTCTTGTTTCGTGGACGGCACGCTCACGGATGCCAACGGTGCATTCCTCTGCCCTGAGAGCTTCCGCGATTGCTCATCGTCGTCCGGCAGCGCGGGTGAGAAGCGAGACGGCACATGCCCTCTGCCATCGTCTAGCTCGGGTGGATCGTCAGGAGGCGGAACAGCAGCAGGGACTCCCATCACCTGGTCCTGGGGCGCGCCCTCGCCGACCTGCACGTCAGGCTGCGGCGTCCTGTGCACCGGGTATTATTGCGTGCCCAACCCGACGGGCCACCCGCCGGATTACAGTGATCCGGTTCTACATCCCCAGACGACAACAACCGCAACCACGCAGCCAGTAACTACCGTCACGGTAACGCCGACAACGTCGTCTGCTACGGCGGCGCCGACGCCATACTACGACTGCGAGGGTGCGACGCTCTGCAGCACGACGAATGTAAAATGGTGCGACGAGGCCGTCAACAACATGGACCGCGGCTCGAAGATATATACAGCCAGTAATATTACCGCAGTTGCTGGGAACTGTTGGGCTAATTATGAGGGGTTTGGCTGTAGTGTTCAAATCCGGGGGACGGACGACGGAGCTGCTTGCCAGATCACGGGCGACGATATGTGGAACGCGTATCAGGATATTCGGGATGTCGGTGATTGCTCTACTTGTGGCTCGAAACACATTGGTAATGGGTGCCTAGTGTCGATTGATTATTACTATGGGTGTGATAATCGCGATCCAGGGCCGAACAGGAAAAATGTTACGGACGTGCTCGACAGAACGATTGAGGAGAGAGATGCAATTTTCCTGTCATGAGATACCTCAAGGGCCAAAGAGCATTGTTGAAATCGCAGTTCCTAGATTTTATATTTAACCAAGTGTCGTCAATGAGCTGTTCCAGAACAGATGGCGGAGATTATCGACATTCTAGAAATACAGAAGCTAAGCTCAGACAGTGATCACGCCAGGCTCACCAACGAGTACCCGCGTGCTGTGGGGTGTTAAAACGCTGCCGGCGCCACTTATGCCTCGTGGCTTAGCGAGATGTTGTTATACACTTAATATATTGCTCAATACCCTGCCTACTGAATTATATAGTGAAATAGTTCGCTAGATTACGCGCATCGTCGCGGACCGAAATCGAAATATCTCGCCTGGTAGACTGTCCTCCGTCTGTTGGACTAGCCATCTCTGATGTTCTCAAACTGAAAACGCATACATGCGCTCACAAAGAGGTACCTGAGATCAATCCACCAGGATATGCTCCGTTCTTTCGGCATGTCTAGAGCTGAGCCGAATGAGGACGTTTTGTGTCTCTTGTGGGAGCGGTCAGCGCAGATCAATTGGGCTGCTTTGACCAAAAGGCACTCAAATCTCAGTAGCCCCGCTGTGGGCACCGGTCCTGTGGTTGATGTTACCCAAGTAAAGGAACTTGGCGTTTTCACGCGGCGGATTCTGTGATCATGAAGTCTATAGGGGTTTTTTCAAGTTGGGACAGCCTAGAGAATGCCCTGTTCCTCTTTAGAGGGGGGCCTCTGCTTTTCTTGGGGTTCCAAAAGCCCTCCTCCCGGATCCATTCAGGTTTCTCATCATGAAGGCAGTCTTGCAATGAGTGAAGTTAGGATGAATCGGAACGTACATGAGTTTCATAACAAACACCATTATTCCCTTCGCACAGAGTCCCTCCGCAGAGAGTATTAGTAATAATAGCAGTGACGATAGAGATTATGGTCATAAGAATAGTAGTAATCAGAGTGCCGATATAATCATCTCTAAAGTAAGAGTACCATGGCACAGACTAGCATTAAACCAGTCATTCTCAACTTGGAGGATACCAGATCCTATCACAAGCAAGCCATTTCCGCCCTTTCCAATCACCAAAATACAAGAACCTCATCTGGTGAATCGCACCCATGAGTCCCTTGTCGAGACAGGCCGAGACTCCCGATCGCAAGCCTTGTCATGCACCTCCTATCCTCGAGCCAGATCTCCCTGGGCCACGATCTGAATCGATTATTTGGCCGGCCACTAGCCTCATCTTCGCGAGTCTCGATTAGAGCTTCCCCCACCAGATGGACCACCGCCTCGTCTTTGAGGAATAAAGGCACCCCCCGGTCCGTACCCGCCTCCCCGTCCACCTGCATAAGCAGTACCAGTTTCTTGGTATTGGCCTCCGTATCCCCATCCCTGTCCACCTGCATAGGCAGTGCCAGTTCCTTGGTACTGGCCTCCGTACCCGGCCCCGTACCCGCCTCCCGGTCCATAGGCAGCACCGCTTCCTTGGTCCTGCCCTCCGTAACCGCCATGCTGTGTCGGAGGTCCCGTAGAACTTGAGGTTGGAGTCGTGGTCCCATCGGGATACAAATACGGTATCTGCGTATCAGTTCCGAATGGCATCTGTCGCTGGTGTCTGCCTGCGAAGTATCCTTGGTCGACCAGAGATCTCACAGGGACTTTATCGCTCCTGTAAAAATACCCGAGAGCATGGTAGATACTCTGGGTGAGGAAATGTTGCCGGTGCTTCGCCCAACACTGGTTTTCATCGTCTGGCACCATCACAAACGGCTGGAGTGCTGGGCTTGCATCTGCGATGGTCCCTCGTAGACAACGCATGCTTCCGTTTTGCAGTATCCAGAGCACCTGCACCCTGTAAATGCCCGGAAGAACACACGTCAGCTTCAAACTCGGAGATACTGTACAATTTTCTTGACAACGCCTGGTTTCCTTTGGGTCAACGACCCAAAGGTATTTGAAAACTTACAGCCAGTCCCGGCAACCCACAAGACAGTCGGTACCGGCATGTTCGGCCGTGGCGAACCCAAATGCATCCATTTTGTTCACCGTCACCAGGTAAGTAAGAAGCCCGCCAAGAGTCGTGCCATCGTGAGGAGGGCCGCCGCCGTGCCGGGGGCCTCCGGCAGCGCGATTGGAGAAGTCGTCATGAACGCGGAAGTACTGATCAGCTCCTCGGCCTGGAGCGCGACCCTCTAGAAGAGACAGCTTCATGAGTCCCATGTCATAAGGTGTGCCGTCCTCATCCTCGATTTCAGGTTGCATTTGATCATCCTCGACCTCGATCTTTGCACTTCTTATTCCAGACCCTTGGCCGTCCGGTCCGCGCACTGTTTCTCGAAAATTGAATCGTAAGCTGACGTGGTTCGTGCCTCCCCGTGAACCCTCATGCATACAGACCCAAGCTTCGCTGACCCGGTAGAACGAAAGCTTGAGATTTTCAAAAAGCGCGGCTTTCTCGGCCTGGCTCATCGATGTGATGTAGTAGCTCTCACGTGAAAAGTATGGTGCTACAGGCGGCGGTTGGCGTCGACTTGAGGACGAGCTGTGAGTATTAGAATGTCCAGACGATCTGGAAGTTACAGATCTTCTCGATGGCATCCTGTTTGTCGTTTTGTTATGTGATGGCTTAGGGTTCTCTTTCAAGGACTGTTTCCGGTCGATTAAGTTGCCTTTCTTGGGTGTTTCCTTTCGTTTCTGGTAAGCTGTCTGTTGTGTGCTTCTGCTCCTATAAGTTCTGAATTCTTGGCCTCTAGAAGTCTGTAATTATATACTAGAATAAGCAGCACCTTGTGACTTAGTTTTTTATTAGTGACAAGCGTTAATGTCTAATCTATTTAATCTGTGAGCAGTTGCTTTTGGTGATTGACAAGCTGCCTACTGCATCTTAGACACAAAAGCCTTCACTTGCCCGGCTAAACAATTTAACATCTCTAGTGAATGCAGCCAAGTTCTTTGAATATCCCAGATTAGCTTGAGCAATCAAATTTGCCTATTACTGTCCCATCCTTCTGTCGGCAGTAACTCGCTAGTCACTTAGAAAGCAAGTCACTGGTCCCTATAATTTTTGGACGATCAGTACCCTCTAGCCTGACTACGCACATCTCGTCACGAGCTCTGCTCACCAACAACGTGATCCAATGAGATGATGTTAAGTGAGCACAGGTATAGGACTATCCATTGTGCTTCCAGATTCAGTGAGTATGGACCCAAAATGACTTTGAGATTGACAAATGACGTTGTGGTCACACTTAGAAATTGTAAATTCAGGGCAGAGCAAGAAATAAACAGTATCTTCTCCCAAATATCGTTCAAAACAGCTATCGTTAAAGTGAGCATACTCAGAAGAGATTGTTTCATTCTGTGTGACGAGATATAGGGGTTGAGCCTGTGCAGTGCACAGGCGATCGTCTTTTATGCACTCTTGCAACAATTATAAGCCGTTGGTAACTCAGCCGGTAACCCTACGCCCTTAAGTCACATAGCTTTGATTGAGACTACCCTAGGGTAACTGAGAGTATAATCATATGCAGTGCTAGACCTGTATTTTGTATCTCTTTGGTCTTCTTACCAGCCCGGCTGCAGAGCGTAAGTTTAATGTTGCGAGCATGGCGAGGCGTTGGCCATATAGAACAGTATATTGTGTAAGTCTATTGTATGAAAAAGACAAAGGAAAGACAAGCTCTTAAATAGTAGGGAGCTTCGGAAATAGTGGGGCTCAAAGAGGCCCCTGCTCGCAACATTTAATTATATATACAGTGCCTCAAGACTGACCGCCTAGGAGGGCAGAGGAACCGGGAACGGCTGTATAGATTTTTCAGTTCATTGCGGAAATCCAGATAAACTAGGGTGTGTATGACGAGATATAGGGGTTCAGCCTGTGCCGTGCACAGGCGATCGCCTTTTGTGCACTCTCGCAACATTCTGCCTGAACTCTACCAAGTTGCCAAAGGTATTAGATTAAGATTGCTTTCATCAACAAGTGCTTGTTTTAGACCGAGATCCATGATCCTCAGCCTTTCCATGCAGCTCCCATCCTCCAGCCAGATCCTTTAGGCCACGTTGGGATTAGATGATTCGCTGGTCATTAGTGTCGTCTTCGCGGTTCTTGACTAGAGCTTCCATGTCCGCCACCGCGGCCGTAGTAAGGGTCGAAGGCACCACCCCGTCCGGGAGCGTTACTGGGCTGGCCTCCGTACCCGCCTCCCTGTGCATAAGCACCACCGGGCGCTTGGTACTGGCCTCCGTAACCGCCTCCGTACCCGCCACCGCTAGGCGCTGGGTACTGGCCTCCGTAACCGCTTCCGTAACCGCCTCCGTAACCGCCTCCGTACCCGCCCCCGTACCCGCTCGCATTGCCTGAAGCTTGTGAAGGATTATATGAAGGGCCTGTCGAAGATGAATCATATTGGCCTGTATTGCTCATGACGTTTCCTGGAGTCACAGATACCGCAGCACTCGCGGCTGCTGCAGATACAGACAGCAACTGCTGATACGAGTACGGTATCGCGGTACCAGTGATCGGGTACTGTCTACACAGTCCACCTTTTAAGTGTCCTGCATCGACCGGAGCTTTTGAAGGGTATGCCCCACTTCCTCGGTCGTACTTATACCCAAGGGCATGGTAGATGCTTTGAGTGGAGAAAGTTTGTCGGCGCTTCTCGAAGTCTCCCTGGCCTGCCAGATCGTTGAGTTTTGGCTCCATCACATATGACTGGAGTTGTGGCGCTGCTTTTCCGATTGTGCCCTTTATGCAGTACAATGGTGAACTTTGCAGTATATAGAGTACTTGCACTCTACCCAGGTAGGTCAGTTCAGACATCAAGGATACAATACTTTTAGTACAGGTAACAGTGGTTTCTTGAATGATTAGGAGGTACTTGAAAACTTACATCCAGTCCCGGCAACCCGCCAAATGGTCCATGTTATTCCGCTTGGTGCAAGCGAACCCAAATTGATCCATACAAGAGTATGTCACCAGAACATTGAGAATCTGGCCAAGGGTTATGTACATCTTTTGACCAGCATACTTGTGGAACTCATCTTCAACGAGGAGGCTCTGCTCACGTTGATTATTGGGAGCCACTTTGGTTTGCAGTGTTAGCTTCATGTATCCTGGTCGGTACCACGTGTCGTCATCCTCAAGTTGATAATCCCCTGTCCCTTTGGGTCTATCCTGAACCTCGATCTTTGCGCTTTGAATCCCGTGCCTGCCGCCTATTATGCTTTGGAAATTGAACTGGATGCTGACGTTGGTTGTGCCTCCCGGTGCAATTCTATGCATACAGACCCATACGTCGCACACTCGGTAGGCTAGAGGGCTGAGAGCTTCTATGAGCCCAGACTTATCTTGTTCTTCCATAGCTGTTATGTCAAACTCTTGATGTACTGTATAGATTGCTGATGTCCTCGCTGCAACATGGCCGGGGGTCTGGGGTTGCAGCTGTCGACTAGTTCTTGAGCTCGAGCCGTGAGATTGGGAGTTCCCTGAGGATCTTGAAGGTTGAGAAGGCATCTTGTTTGTTGACTGTTGTCGGGTCCTTTAAGTGGTAGGTTGAGGTGTACTGGCAATACCCTAGGGTATCAAGGGTACAAAGGCGTGACTTTAATGTTGTGTGAGTTGTTTCGCAGCTGTGTTTGCTCAGAACTCTCTTCCGGGGATTCTTTCTGGTCGGATCAGGTGGCTCTTCCGGGTTGTTTTCTTTCTCTTTTGTTTCTGAATGGTAGGTCGACTTTCTGTTTGTGTTCTCTTGTCGACGTAGGTCTGGACGTGGATTCTGGAGTCTTGACCTCTAACAACCTACCTTTATATAATAGAACAGGCAGCACCTCGTGATTCAGTTCCTCGTCACTATCAAGCATTGAAACCATATCCATGAGCAGTCACCTTGGATGATTAACACGCTGCCAACAGCCCCTTGGACACAAAAGCCTTGACTTAGGTAGTCTAGTCAAGCAACACGACTTTCCTGTTGAGTATGGTCAAGTTTTTGGAACATTCCGGATTGGCGTGAGTAATGGAATTGCCTGCCCAGGTGTCCAAGTCTCGTTGTCTGTCGACGGCACTTCACTAACAAAGCAAGGCATTAGCCTCTACGAGCGTTCTGAATCTGAGTAGCCTTTGGCCTGACTACTTTTATTCCACCACAGAAATTGCTCACTGCCGACGTGATCACTTGAGAAAACAGTGCCTGCACATACCTAGGTAGGTATGTTACTGTCAACTGGATCGATGATCATAGGCCCAATATGATCGTTGATTGTGTTACAATCATATCAAGATCTATTGAGTGTGTATACATCTGAGTCATATGCAATTGTTATCCCAGAACTCCCCATTGTAAACTCGCTTTTCCACCTCCTTGTACGCCAGGCCACACCCTGAAGCCCACCACTGGAACCATCCCTCGTCCGTCAGACTACCCAGGTCAGCTAGGTACACATTCCGCCAGGTAGGTCTTCATCGACTCCATCGGAACCTCTCGTCCCAGTATGGTATGGTAGTAGCCAGTCACGCGGGCATTGTCCACGATGACCTGGTATCCGATGGATGATCCGATGTATATTTTCCTTAGCTTCTCGCGACCCTTCTGCTCCATCTCGGTGCAGGCCTTGCTCTCCTCCTCGGGCTTGACCCCGTCGGGCCAGTGACTCCGTGCCACGTCGTCATCCGTCGGTACATCCGGCTCGAGGAAGAAGGCCGTTGCGCCCTTGGGTCGGAGGTGTTCCGGGATGCGCTCGTCGGCGAAGCTGGCGTAGTACATCCAGAAAACGTGCTTCAGCAGGCCATTCCCGGCAAACTGATACGATCACTCAAGTCAGCATGCCGGGTTCGTTCAGAAGGGCGATGGATGGTCTTTATCTCGACATACCTTGATTCCGGTCACTTCATCCTCATCCTTGATGTGGATCATCTCTATAAAGACAACCACATCATTTTCGAAGGCGGGTCCCAGCTTGACGCCCTTCTTGGGCTCGCCCTTCTTCCCCCAGAGGCACCGCATCGCCTGGGCCATGTCCTGGGCAGCACCATGCTTCTCGTGTTTCTTCATGGTGCCGACCAACCAGTCCGAGACCCAGAGGGGCTTCTGCTCCCCCGACGAAAGGGGCTCGCTATCCTTCTTCAGCAGCCAGCCTTTGATGAAGCCAACATGGAAGCGGCCCGTCGGGAGCGTTAGAAACAGGTCCCCGCGCCACAACGACCGGCTCGAGTACACGGCGCCGTCGGCGCAGATGCTGATCCTCATTTCCAGCGGCACGGGGGGTCCAACGGCATTCTTTGGGAACGTCACCATCTTTTTGAGGGTGGTTCCGGCCAAGGGCGTGCCAACATCCTCACCAAGCTCCAAGGCGGGATCAGAAGAGCCGTTGGTGCCGTTTGGAGGGAGGCTTTGGGAGGCGTCGTGGGTGGCACTACCGGCCGCCGTGCTGTGGCCCTCGTCTTGATCCCCTGAGGAGATGTCGGTGGCAGAGGGAGGGGCTGTGCCGTTCGTGGCCACAGGGGGAGAGGAACGGGCGACGACACCATTCGGTGTGGTGGTAGCCACGGCAATGGTGTCGCTGCTTGGGGACTGGGAGCGGAGAACACCTGTGTGTCGGGTCAGGTGTCGAGGAGGGAGGAGAGGGTCGGCACCGTTGAGATGCCGAGAGGAGAGGGCAGATCTGGGCACCAGCCTGCGTCGCTTGGCTGGCGGTTGAGTGCCATCGTTACTGTGGACCGACATGTTTCTGGTATACACAGCGATGGCTCAAAGAAAAGTTTTCTACAGAATGTCTACAGCTTCAGCACGAGAGTGTTTTCAAGTTGGAAGAATCAAAACATCTCGTGGTCACGACGTGAGCAGTGCAGACATGAATGGAAGATCACAAAAGGAAAGCTTCAAGAATTCAGCCAGAGCCCTGGCTTATAGGCCCACGTCGAGGAGCATCGAGGAGTATTAGCGCTCCCAAAATTGACATTTATTGAGGTTCCCAAAATTGCCATTTATCTTGACGCTATTATAACAGAAGCCCGCGCGTTGCGCTTATTGACCTAGTGCCATGGAACCACAAGACAATACCACACCATGTGAAGCCGAAGTGCGGGCTAGCGAGGAGTACCAGGCCTGGAAGACGGACGGGCTTGCCAAAATGCAATTCTGTGTCACAAATTATTGGTATCTGGTCGCCAGCTGATGACTCAAATTGACCATTTAGGAGCGTGGACTGCTTTGATGATGTAATTTATTCCAGATGCATGTGCACCAGCAGCATTCTAAGCCGATATGGCCAAAACGGTTGCTCAAATCGGGAGGCGATGCCAAATGAGCAGCAATGGCACCGAACTTCCACACAATCTGCGACCGCGATTCCATACGTCGCTGCGACTACGTCGAATCCTTTCTGACCACGGATACGATATTTCCTGGCCCGCAATAGACTGTTTGTGCGCGCTTCAGTCTCGCGAGCCCTCGTGGATCTCGGTAGCGCTGGCGAGGCTGGCAAGGCTGGCAAGGCTGACTGGCTGACTAAGCCACCACGAAGCACTTTCATAGCCTTGTCAAAAGGCCATGGTACGGGCACCATTTCAGTCTAATCTACAGTGGTATGACGCGTGCTGTGCAGGTCATGCCCGCATGGCCCCGTAGCCAAGAATAGGTCGACTGACGTCGTCACCGTACGCAAGACAGGAGGGAATAGAGGGTCTCTCTCTGAGACCACGCCAACCATGGAATCAAAAAGCAGCTGGTGTGGTAAAGAAGTCCATTCGTAGCGCATGCGATCGTGAATGTGCATTAAAACAGACCCGAGCAAGAAGACGCTTCAACAGAGACACTGTGGGAGGACAATCGAAGCTGAGCGACGATGAGCGACGATGAGCGACCTTGAGCAAGGAAAAGCGACGATTCGATTCTCTCTGACGATCATAAATTCGATGTTGATGTCTACGTCAAAAGCCAAGTAAAGTCACGAACGCGACGCGGGAACTAAAGCAAGCCATCTCCCGGCTTAGTCATCCGGGTCACCACAACACCATGCTCGATCTGGTGGCGCTCAGAGTTTCTTTGTACACGCACTCTAGGAAGACATGTGAAGTTCCCACTCACACAACTTCGTGACCTTGTGATGAAAATTCTTCCACTGCCGGCATTGCTTTAAGCTCAAATTGAGTGGTGTTGCGCTTGCGAATTTCTGGAGGCTGGGTAGACTGAAGCGGGTATGGTGGCCCTGAGCTGTAGGAAGCGGAGCGGTTGTAGCCCTAAGACAATTGGAACATGCACCGGCCCTATGGTGGTCTGTGCTACATTCTGCCCAGGGCCCAGGAAACTCGGAATTGAGAATAAACCGTGCCTCAGTACCTACTTTCTTCATCCTTGACGGTGCTTGTCCGTTCACGCCCTCGATCTGATGCCACATTCTCGATTCGTTCGAGCCATTGAAAACAACAGGACCTTGTCTGAACGGTGTAATTGCTCCGCTGCATCTCAGTCTATCCTTTAGCCATCTCGCCTTTTCCATACTAGGTCTACATTTAATTAGTATGCAACGAGGAGACATGCAGAGAGAATTCCCACTGAAGGTTAAGCCGCTTAATGTATATGCATGCATATCTGATGATTCAAGTACATACGACCATACTTAGTGGAAAATTTGGTTTCCCATCCGCTCTCCCCTAATTGAGACGTTAAGACTCATTTTAGGTTTTTATAGTGTTGATCGAAATAAATGAATACCTAGGTACACCCAGGCGCAATTCCCTTCTCTGATTCTGTTGGTAGGGTCTCACTTGGTCGAATAGTGCACTATTGGGTTATGCAGTTCATTCGTAGTTCGTGGTTGTTGGAAGGAAGGGAGGCTATTCACGTCGGGGAACGAGGCCACGGAAGGTGGCTTATGTCCCCCTTCGTTCCGCACTAGCCGTGGCCGGCTAGCGCCGGTCCGCGGCGGACCGGTCCTCCAATCGGACAAACGTAGGCCCGGTCCTTCCTTCCAGCTATGAACCTACAGATTCACCATTTGAAGTTTCCACCCTCGAGTTTCATCATAATTGAATGTACTTAGACGTCAAGTCTAACAGTATGCAAAGTAGCCAAGTAGACTCCCATAACCTTCTATAACTCAAGAAGCCAAGTTTCGTTTTCCCGATGCCACTAGAGCGTCCGCCACAGTCTGACAATTGTTTGTTTTATGGCCATAAGTCTTCTCGCCCATAATAGATTTCACTATATCTTTATTAGTCCACTAGTATCCCAAAAGTCTTCCATGGAGATAACCTACACTCGGCTTTCACCGTTTCATGAGTTATACCGGCCTTGAGTTCACCAATGCAGGTGATTTGTTGGTGAGCCGACTTCTTATAGGGTTGGTCATATGGATCAGTCTTGGCTCCGTCGCCATTTGGGTGAGTTTTGAGCCAGCCTTCATTATCGATCTGGAGGCCGTACTCCTTCTTCGATGTTTTGGTTCCAACAATGATATCTTTGTGACTGCCGCCCATGGCCTTCATCACCACTACTTGGACCTGGAGCAGGATCTATGGTAGACCGAATGCTTCCGTTTCCAGCAGAGTTAGAAGGTGTGGGTATCCATCTCGACACACACACCAATCGATGGTGGGCAACCTGTTACCGTGAGCGCGGCCCGGACTGGTCAATTGGTATCCACCTGAGCAGAGCTCCAAGTGGGCGGCACTATGCCTATCCCCACTCGAGCAGACCTCCCAGGTAGACACTTGGCCGCTTCAGCCTCAAAGAAGAACTCAGTAAGCATCCCGTATTACTGTGTGTGAACATGCTCACCTGACTGAGCCTGGGGGTATGTAAGTCTCATCCTGCGGCTTCATCTATCTGATAGGATTGTTTAGCATTGCTTTCGTCAGCGGAAAGGCTGGCTACTGTAATAGGATGCCTCAGGTGATCCTTTGCTGGGGCAAGAATTCTACCCTCCAAAATGGGCCGTTGGCATTGGTTAGGGCAAGCGTTCCGAATGGCTGCTGTAGCCCCACAAGGGCGTTCCTCACCCTGTGTATCGGGGAGGCTGCCTTGATGGGTTACACAAATACTATTTATAGCGGCATGGCCCCATTAATCTGCCAATAATGAGCTCGCAGCGCCTCTCGTATCTAACTATATCCTTGCTTCAGCTTGACTTATTTAAGCACAGGCTGTTCCAGCCGGCTCACCTGTTCATATCCTTCTTCCTTCCTCGACCGCCATCTCAGAGAAGTCTTTTGAAAATCAATATTATTCTGCATTACACCGGCCACGTTTCACCATGAGTATGTCGACTCAAGCAACGATCAAGGTGGAGGAATATGAGGGCTATCAAGACCATGCTCGCGTGCGTTCTAGTATCAATATCGTGCAAAAAAGGCTAGCCAAAGGCCTATTAACTAAAGGTATTATGGCATTCTCTGTGACCCGGTTCAAATTATCATTAATGCTGGACTGTAGGTCAAATTTTGGAAAGATTCACCAAGCAAGTGCGTCTTGAGCTTCCAGGTGAAGACGACGTGGATCCAGAAGTACCTCAGAAAATTACGAAATGTTTCGAATCCCTCAAAGATGAATCAGGAAGTTAGTCATATCATCCAACTTTTTGAAATACCCATTAAATGGTTTAGATCTTGAGCAGGGAAAACTCAAGAGCTTTCTGCACGATATTCTTGATCCCTTTGGAATTTCTGATACACCGGATGCCGTGGATGCACTTATCAAGATATTCAACTGGCATGCAGCTTACCCCTTTCCTATCGAATTCTCTCAAGGACCTGGATCGCCTCCTGCAATTGATGAGGCGGCTTTTACTCGCGCCGTGGCTCTGCTAAGCCTTAAGCCGCGAGTAATTAGCGCCCCTCATTTTACCGAAACAGATATCCACGGCGTCAGCACGATTATCAATAACCCTGACGTCAGCGTCGACTTTATAACACTCCGCGGAAGAGACGCGCGAGATTTTCGACGGTGGCTATTTCGAAGCCTGGCAGGTCCGAAGGAGGGATGTGATAACTGCCAACCGGTGCTTGTCCCTGTGCCGCGGGTGATTTTGACACCCAGGCCGAGGATCGCCGACGAGGGCTATAACGATCGCAAGATATGGTATATGACGAGAGAAGACGAGCGTTGCATAGATCTGATCGATATGCTTGCTTATACTATGCCCGGTTGTCAAGGCATATTTCCCAGACCAACTCGCGATGCGTGCGAGCTGGCACTGCCATCGTTGCCTCGGCATAAGCTGGCTTTAAGCGAATTATCTATACATCCGGGCATATTGGATGCCTTGGTCAAGCTGGTTTCTAGGTTGGATCCCGCATATGAGCAGCAATTATTCGGCCTCGATGCTTTTACTAACCAATTTGCATCCGCTCCCTCCGGCATATCTGCAGATGTTGGTATAAGCTGGGAAGAATCCGATAGCAAGCTCCGGACTAAGGGTTATACGGTAAAGTCTTCTATATACTAACTCTTGACAAGCGCTAATATTGATTCGAAAACAGGAAACGATTGCAAATGGACTTGATAAAGTCTTTAGCACGTTTAAGATGACAAGAGCATAATTATATTATGCTATCCGCAAGCAATACTTTACATGCAGTCAGAGAGAATAGAATTAATAAGATAATATTCGCTGTTTACCCATTAGGTGAAAGCAGCTCTAGTAAAGAGACTGGCAGCTCCATGCATCGGGCGAGTCGATGTCGCCAGTGCCGTTGTATCTGGCCCGCAAGGGGTAGGCACATATGGGTCGCTGCCTCAGAACGGTGTCGTGGGTGCTCTCGTTTGTGAGGCAGTCGCGATGATCTGTCCGGGAGCGGTGGAGTTCTCGACCCACCACATCAGCGCCAGGATCACATCATGCTCCGGGTCGGCGAAGCCCGGCACGCTGTAGACGTCGAAGCAGAGCTCCGCGGCCTGGTTGGCGGCCCCCGACGACCCAGGTGGGGGGGGGGGGCGCGTTCGTGTCTGTGGGGGATGCCCGCGCAGTGTCCCAACGCCGGGAGTCGGGAACAGGCGGCAGAAGTCATCCAGGGTGACGCCCCCTGAGCCTCATGGCCCCCTTGATATGGTCATGAAGAGGGAGCTGACGGTAGCCCAGCGAGCCGTCGGACAGGCCGTGGTAGTGCAGCACCTTTGCCGCCCCTGGCCCGGTACGACGGCAAGTTCCAGTCGCCATACGCGCTCGCATTGCCGGGTTTGCGCTGGTCGGCCAGCTCGACAGTACCGTGGCTCAGGCCGGTCCACGTGCAGCTATCGCCGAGGCCCAGCAGGTTCCATGTGTAGTCCAGCTGGTCGCTGATGGAGCCGCCGGTGCCCAAGTTCAGACATGATGAATTTGGGAACTGGGAAAGGTGGCCCAGGTCTGTGAAGTCACCCAAGGTCACCAGAGCCTTCATGCCACCCGTGGACGTTCCCGAGCTTTGAGAACCCAGGGATGACGTTTTCAAAGGCCACGCGGATCCCGGAGCTGGAGGGTGTCGAGACATGATGAAGTGTGCCCACCAACCTCTCCCCGACTTCCGAGCTTGTCTTCCACCTACACCCGTGTCCATCCGCCGACGTACCATTCGCAAGAAAATAAACAGCCAGCTTCCTACGCGCCGCAATGCATGCCGCTGTACAACGTCGCCGAGCCCCATCCAGTGCGGAACATCCCCTCTGCCCCGCCTCACGCTGAGCTGCCAATCGACGCTGCGCGCCTGTCACGGTGGAAGGGATGGGGTTTATATACTGTCCCAATCTCATGAGACACATGGTGTTCACCGAGGACGAGATCATGCCTCGTGCCCATGGAGGAGGAAATTGGCCCGCCGTCGGCGGCTGGCGTACATCAAGGCGGTTGACTTTTTGGGCCAACCTGATGAGTGTGCGGGGAGGATTGCACGTTGCAGAGAGCCCGGCACAATCAACGGAGGGAGATAAGAGCATGAAGACAAAATAGTCGGATGGAGTCCGGAATATGGCAGCGCAAGAAGGCCTGGCCCTGGAAATGGAGCAGACCGAATGCGAAGTGAGACCTGAAACTTGAGTATTTCGTGAGACTTTGTCCCCTGATAAAGTTGACATTGCCGCCCTGAAGACTTTTCCACTCCCATCCATCCGACCGAGAAGACAAAATCATGCAAACAATACTGCTATAAAGGCTATGCTTGAGGGTTTCCCCCAGTTCCGTTCCACTCGCAGCACCGGCTGAGTCTCGTCATCAACAGAAGCTCCCACCAACTCCGCCCCAACGAGAGTTGACATCTCAGGCAGCCGTCTTGGTCGTGTCAGGCCTGAAGATACCCCTCGGGCCGAACCAGGTGCCCTTGACGAAGCTGTTCCAGTAGACCCACGGGAAGAAGTCCTTCTTCAGGCGGTAGAAGATGGGCCGCGGGCGGTCCTGGCTGCCGATGCCGGGCAGCTTGGCAAAGGTCTCGTCGGGCACGCCGCCGTACTTGAACTCGCACAGCATCAGCTCGTTGTGGCCGGTCAGCAGCGGGCACGAGGCGTAGCCGCTGTAGCCGGCCTTGAGCGCCTGGCCGCGGATGGCGGCGAGCAGGTTGTCGACGAGGACGGGCGTCTGCGAGGTGATGGCGGCGGCCGTCTTGGAGTTGGGCAGCGAGGAGGCGTCGCCGATGGAGAAGACGTTGGGGTACTTGGTGTGTTGGGTGGTGGACTTGTCCACGCTAACCCAGCCCGCAGAGTCGGCTACGGCCACTCGTTAGCCACACCATCTAGGCTGAACAAGATCAGGGCAAGAGGCTTCAGTTGTCTTACCGAGAGGAGACTTGGCGACCCAGTCCCAAGGCTTCTGTGGAGGTACCACGTGCAAGAAGTCGTATTCCTCTTTTACCTCCTTGCCAGCGGCACCTGTGTGCTTGAAGGTGGCGACCTTGTCCTTGGCATTGACCTCGATCAGGTTGTGCTGGAACAGACCCTCGACGTTGCGTTTTACACGTATGTTCTCAAGTGCCTCGGCGTACTTTTGCACAGCAAACATTGCTGCACCAAGCGTCAGTCGGTCTGCTTTTCCGGGTCACGGGGAAAATAGAATGGACGTACCTGGAGTTCCCGTTGCGAACTTTGGCAGAATGCTCTTCCTCACGCCGTTCTTCTCCCACTGCGACACGGCCATCCACAGGATTTTCTGCGGTGCACCGGCGCACTTGACGACACCCGCCGGCTGCGTGAAGATGGCCGTGCCCTTCTTGAAGGACTCGATGTTCTTCCAGACCTGCTCCACGGTCTTGTGAGAGTAGATGGAGCCCACGTTGCTGTTCGGGTCCTCGAGCGCAGCCGGCAGTCCCTTGACGCCGTTGAAATTGACCTCCAAGCCGGGCGCCACCACCAGATACTCGTAGGAGACCTCCACGCCGTCCGACGTCTTGAGCTCGTTGTTCTCCGGGTCAAACTTTGCCACCTGCAGTGGGTAGTGTGTGACGTTCTCGGGGACGATGCTGGACAGCGGGCGGCTCATCTCACTCAGAGGCTTGAGGCCGGAGCCCACCAGTGTCCATCCGGGCTGGTAGTGGTGGTCCTTGGCCGGATCCAAGATGGCAATTTCATCTTTCTGAAACTCCTTTGACCTCAGCAGCTGCGCGGCGACCGTGACGCCCGCGGTTCCTCCGCCCACGATGACCACTCGGTGGTGGGGTTTTGGCGGTATCGCCGTGACCGTGGCATATGTTCTGAGAGATGAGGTCATCAAAGGTAGTTGCTGCTTCCCAAATGCCCTTATTGGGGCGCGAGCAGCGGCTGCTCGGAGTGCAGCCATTTTTGGAGTGAGTGTTGGGTGAGGATGAGGGAGATGTTGGTGTGGGGTGAGTATTCTCGATGTCGTGACATTCAATGCGAAAGCTTGGCTTTGATATCCACACGAGCCGCAAAAGACAGCGTTTAGTAAGCCGAACCAGGGCGATGGCGTGCTCAATGATCTCTGCTGGCAGGGCTGGCAAGGTTGGTGACTCAGCCCTCAGGTCAAACCCTAACCCGCTCGCTCTTTGGCCGTTGAGAGCCCAAACCACCCCCCCCCCCGCCTCCCTAGCTGCCGAAAAGAAAAGGCAAAGAAAAAAACAAAAAGAAAAAACATTTGGGGCCAACACTGGCCAGAAAACGATATAGACAGCGAGCACTTTCCCTCACTGCCTACCTGCCGGTTCAATCAACTGGGGAGAACAGAATTCCGCACGCAAAGACCTAGGTACCTTGGCATCTTGCAATGGTCATTGGTTCTCATCCTCCGACCGGAACCTTGAAAGAAGCCGTCACCATTGGTGCAGGTGAGGCTCAATGATCCTTTCTCACCTTTTGCAACACCAGACCCCGTCAAAGACGGAGAGGCTTTATTATCTGGATGATTTGTCAGGTATGGGAGCTGAAATTGGCTTGAGTACATGTCAAAGCCGTGCAATTTTCAGTCCAATCTACCTGGTCAGTCGTGCCATGGAAATTTGCAAAATGCTACAATGTATGCAAGGGGAGGGTTTTGTCAGGACATTTCCAAGTTCCAAGGTCGGTGTCCCGAAGTCACGTCGGCGTGTCTTGTGGTCAGGCGTGGGCCATTTTCTAAATTGACTCACCCCTTCCTTGTCCTTTGCGACATGGCCTTGCATCCATGGATGCGCAGGACGGGCCTATATATTACTACCTAGGTAGTCTCCGTGCCACTCGACAATTTTCACTATCCAAGGCCACGCGTTGCTCCAAAAGCACGCCGTCCAAGTTGACCTAGTAGGCTGACAGGCTAGGGACGGAGAGCCAAGACAATTAGTTCAGTACGACCCAAGTAAATGACTTTTTCGTATACCTGGATCTGATAAACCATAAGATCAGAGTTTGTTCAGGGCTTCGGTCGAAGGGCTCTCACACGTGGCCCTGCTGAACCATCTGATGGGCCTCTAGCATGAGTCGCACCCAGGCAAGCCAGGAACGTGCCTGATTCAGACTGCTGGGGAAGGAGTGGGATTTTGGCACGAACCTACCGACGGATCTCCCTGGATGGTCAGGCTAGGCGAATACCTATGTACTGCCGCACCAAAAGAAAACACCACCAGTGTCACCCGATTCTCCCTCTTTCTACGTGGTATTCACACAACAACAACAATAGAAATAACCATCAAATTGATGAATTAATCCTATTTTGAAATCGTTAATGCGACTTATCTATCTAGTTTATCTTTAAATCTGTTGGTTCTGAATATTCTGTCTCGCGGGTGTCATTTGGTGCGCCAGTACATATTCGCTTAGCCAAATGGTCAAATCTGTACGAGGTCTTCCTCTGCAGCCAAGGCCAACGTTGGGACTGAGGCCCAAAGAGGGCAGTTGGTAGGTACCTGGGAGCCGTGGCGAGTCAGTGAAAGCTTATTCCAACCTAGTCTCTAGAATTGTTCCTCGTTAAACCTCGTCTTACTATCCCGTTACGGATGTCCTCCAGACCTCCACTCGAAGAGGCTGGAAGGCTGCCGTGTCGGACAAGGAGGCCATCGCATTCGTGTGTCCGTGGCCCGCCTGGAGATCCAGGAAAGGGCACTCACTACCCTATGCCGGGCCAACGTTCCGACGGGTTTCCCTGATGTCGCACTGCTGTTGTTCGCCAAGGCGTCTGGACCTTCTGATGCTAACCGAATTACACACGCCCCGTAGGATAAACATTCGATCGACGGGGAGTGGATCGTGGTCACTGCGAACCCGGAACGGCGGTGTCGGCCTCGCTGTGGATCTTCGGCGAGGGCGACGTGGAACCGTGTGGTCCCAGGCCGGAGAAAGAACATCCCCACCAGTCTGTCTCGGCCGAGCATCAATGTGAGCTTATTCATGAGGCTGAGCAATGGTGTGGGCCCGGAGCCGAGCGCAGGCTGGGTCCTAAAAGCGCGTGACATAATGCAGAGATGCAGCACGCTCGGTGAAGAATGATAGATAAGCTTCACTGGACTGAAGATTGCACATGATTTCCTCGCATGTGCATGTGAGTTTGGTCACATCTTGGAGTTTAAGTTTACATTGTGTATTTAGAATTAGCCGCGTAGAGGTCTGACCCATGTGAAAGTGATCAAATGACGGCCTCGAAGATCTGCATCCCGGTCTCCGTCTCCCACTTGACATCCACGCCCGGAACGACATAGTAAATATATCCCTCCTTCAACTCGAATTCTTTGCCCTCGGCCGTCATCTTGCCCGTGCCCTGCGTGACGATGAGGACCCCGGGCCCATCACCGGCCTGTATCTCATCGCTCTCTCCCGCCCGCAGCCCGGCCATGAGCATATCGAACTCGCTCATGGGCGGCTTGTACACGACCGTCCTGCCGGTCCTGCTCCTCTCGCTCTTCTGACTCGGCAGGTACACGTCATCCCTGCTGTGCGCCCTGAACGTCAGCGTGTCGGCAAACATATCGACGTTGTTCCGGTCCGCCGCCGGGCAGAAGCCGACGTTGAGCACGTTGTTGGACCGCGCCATGCACTCGACGATGTTGCCGGACAGGTACGCGTGGATGCCGTCGGCGGGGATGTAGAGGGCGTCGAGGGGCTCCAGCACCAGAAAGTTCATGCACGCCAGCGCGACGAGGCCGCCCGCGTCCCCGGGCCCGTACTGGCCCCGCAGCCGCGGCAGCAGGTCGGCGAAGTAGCCCGCGCCGACCTTCTCGAGCTCCGCGCGCGGCGTCGCGAGCAGGTCCCCCTCGGTAGTCTTCACGGCCGCGTCGTCGGCCTGGAGGAGGTTGCGCGTCACCTCGCGCAGGGTGCCGTTGGTCCATCGCTCGGTCGGCGAGCTGGGGAGATACGGGGTGAGCGCCGAGAGGCTGAAGATGGACTGCACTTCGGAGAGGGGTTTGAAGCCCGCGAAGACTTCGAATTTGGAGAGGGCCACTGCGATCTCGGGCTTGTGGTTCGGATCGCTGAACTGGTCTGGATCTTTTTTGTGGAGCTTTGTGGCTAGGTCTTTGTTTGGGTGTAGCTGTAGAGGCAATGCTTTTGCTATTGAGAGAATCTGACAGGTATTGTGAGTAAGTGGCGAATATTTGGATCAAGAGTGCATTTACCTTTGGGAGGAAAGGTAATTGTGCGTCGAAGTTCTCGACGACCTTCTTGCCGAGCAGTGTGTCCTTGTCCTTCTTCAAAGCGTCCGCGAGAAGCTCCCCCGTCTCGAGTACCCTGGCAGGAAAATCGGGATAGTCGCCAAACCACATCTCAGAGTAGAACTGGTCATCCTCAATCTTGAAGTCTGTTCCCGGGGTCCTCGCCGCCAGCTGAGCAGCCAGCGACTGTCTTCCCTGCTTGCCCCATGGATAGTTGTTGCATGTGCCGCTGAGCTGAAATACACGCTGTGGCGCCATCTCGAAAACTGTGTACCAGGGAGGAGGTTTGCTCTCAAATGAAGCGGATCTTGTGATGGATTGGAGTGCAGAAGGGAAGTCGAGTTGGATGCGAGGTTGGAAAATAAATGGTGCGAAGGGGTTGGACGAGTGGGTTGAATTGTAGGTCCGGTCTTGGACTCGAGAAAAGTGAGTTTTGTACGGCGCTGGGGCTTCGAGACATGCACAAGGAAATTCAACAAGGCCGGCGACGATGTCATGCATATGTCGTAGGTACGCAAGATCACGGTGTCGTCATAGTGGGCGAGATCAGAGACCTGTTCATGACCTCATTCTCGCGGGCCTAGCGGCCGAAAGTGGGTCGGCACTTCCCGCGTCCGCCGTGCCGGGTCCGGAGGTCAACACCGGACCATACTTGTGCAAGCGCGTACATGGCGTATCCCGCCTGCAATGCCTCATTTGCCGATCGTCCATGGAAATAGTTCAGTCGGTAAACGCGGCAGGAAAAAAAAAAAAAAGGAAAAAAAAAGGAACAATCATTAACCTCATGTCAGCCCGTACGGTCACCCAAAGATCGAATGTTGGAGAGGCTCACGACAAACTTGACCGTGAAACTCAAACTCCGGGGCATGACAGCAACGTGGTCGCAGCAAGGACCCCGCTGGTACATTTCGGCTCACAAGGCAGTGGATAAACCGGGGATTATTATGACGGACTCCTTGCTCAAGTCTGTGCCATTCTCATGACTCGTGTCGGAATTCGAGATCAGATGCTTCGTTTCCATTTGACCTGACTTCACGTTCACTGCATCACTTCCTGTCGTCGGGGTTCCACCCGTTCACGCGCCGCTTCTTCCACGCCTCGGCCCCGGAGCTGCACTGCTCCCTCGACACCGTCACCCGCGTCTCCTTGAGGATGTACGTCTGGCTCTCCCCGTCGCTGTCCCCGACGCCGCCGTCCTTGGACAGCCGCATCTTCCTGGCGCCGCCGTTGGACGACGACGACGACACGAACGTGTCCATCTTGACCGCGCCGTCGTTGGACGCCTCGGACCCGACGCGCTGCGGGTGGTTGTGGTGGCCGCCGACGCCGACCCCCGCCCAGGCGTGTGCGTGCGAGTCCCCGTTGGACAGCCCCTTGCTCGAGTCCATGGTGCCGCCGAACATGGGCAGGCTGAGCAGGGGCCGGAGGGCCGGCATCGAGCCCGCCGCGATCCCGATGCCCTCTTCGATGACGGACCACAGGCCGATCGGGCCGGCACTGTACATGAACTCGGCTTGGTTGTTGTACAGGGTGAGGTAACGGAGACGGATGATGGTGGCGCAGCTCGCGCTGGAAAGGTCGTCAGCAGCTGTCAAACGACACAGGATAGTTGGGGGGGGAGGGGGGGAAGGGTAGGTGGGGGCAATTTTCCACTCACAAGGCAGCGAACCCGAGGAGGACGGCCACGGAGAACTTGAGGCGTTTCTTCATCTGGATAGGCCAGATCAAAATGGCAGGGAGGATGGCCAGCGTCAGGTCGGTGAAGATGGACACGGCCGAGAAGACGAAGCTGACGCTGCTGTTCAGCTTGGCGTCGCACTCGCCATACGTCGTCTCGCCCCACAGCGTCGTGATCGGGTGGCAGATGTTGGCGATGCCGATGAAGAAGATGATGGCCGCGATGACCTGCATCCCCACGAGGCCCCAGAGCGTCCACGCGAACCGGCGGCGTCCATCGGCGACTCGGATGAGGCAGACGCAGATGCTGCTCTTGATCGGCACCGTGCAGCCCGCGTAGAAGAACTCAGCTATGAAGAAGAGCTGGCAGGCGGGGGAAAACAGCCGAGTCAGTCAAGCGTGTGCCACGAAGGCGGCTACAGGGGCCGTCTTGGTGGGTTGCGTACCTTTGTCCCTTGCATTATCGTGTACTTGGTGAGATTTTTGGAGAGCTGTCCGGCGCCGTAAAAACAGCACACGATGACCAGCGCACACGTTACCGAGTAGAGAATCTGGTAGCGTCGGCGGCGCAAAAGTCAGATTCGCCTCGTCGACCGAAGTCGAGGTGCCACACGGGAGACATCAGGAGTGTGTACTCACGAGACCGACAAACATCAACGCGTCGTCCAGACCCAGCGCATCCGGTTTCAGCACTGTCCGCACCCCAAAACGTGCAAACATAGTGGCCCATGTTATGACCAACAGGAAGATGGTAACGTTGAGGAGAGTCACTCCTACACCTTCCGGGTCCTGCATGGCGAATCGATACACCTTTCTCGCCCGGAGAATATGAGTCGCGAAGTCTGCCTGGCAGGACGCATCGAGGCCACGCTGATCTGAACGGGGCGGAATATTCCCACATATACTGTCGAGAGTCAAGACAGCAGCAGCAGCAGCAGCAGCAGCGGCAGCCTCTTCCCCAGACTGCCGCGAGTGATAAAGTTTGACAAGCAGTGCGACGATGAGCCCCTGAACCCAGCCCTGTCGTCTAAGGGGTCTCAAGGTTGATAAATTCACCAACCCGGCACTTGTTTCCAAGGTGGATATGTCAGCTCACTGGGCTTAGCAACACGAAATTCTCGTGGACATGGCATCTCCGTACAGAGTAGCGATGGCCGCCCTCGACTGCAAGCTGCAGCCTCGTTCGCTTTTGCAACCCACATGTGCACCGCCTGAGTCGTGAACGGCCTGGGGGGAGGGGGGGAGGCCTGGCCGTATTCCGCCCGTGCTCATCCGGCAGATCTCTTCGGTCCCTTCGTGCGGCCTCGAAAGACGCGAAGAAAGACAACGAAAAAAGGTCCCCTGGCACCTGATCGGCCAACCCTCGTCTCACGGGTGGGGCCTCGATCCCAGCCTGGCAGACAAAATCCTGCCGCAGATTGGGCCAAAAGCACCGCGCGGCCCGCTGTCCGATGTGCATCGACCCACTTGGTGCCAGACGCCAGATACCCATCTCTCCGGACAACGCCCGGCCACGCCCTCTCGATTATGCCCAGTCCCTCGTTTGCACAAATGGGGCAAGCGGGGTTTCGGCGAGCAGCCCGCTTATGGCCTCAACTGCGACTCTGTAAAAAGCGGTGTTAAAGTCTATCTATTATATATTTCTCTCTGTGTGTGCTAGCGCAAGATGAGGTGAGTTGTATGGCAACAGAGGACGGATCGGGTGTCACGGTATGCAACTTGGGTTGCAATTATATTAAGGCCAAAGCATGAACTGCTAGGGCTGAGGAAGAACATAAAGAAGAAAGACCCTCACAACCTAGCCGGAGTCTGTCTAGCTGGTGTGCCACAGTAAAAGATGCCTTTGGGCCCAGAGGCTCGGGTTCCAGCACACCATTACTGTCATGGCACTAGCGGTGCCCGCGGTGTGTTGCATTGAATGCCCAGCAGGACAGGCCGGGTATGGCCCAGACGAACCCGATGACAGGACGTAATCGCAACTTGTCCTGCCATCGCCCCTGTGTACGGGCGGGGCCGACCCCATTCCCAATGACCCATCGCCACGTGAGAAGGCGAAGATAATTTCCTCACTCGTGGTATTAAGGGGCACCAGTGGCGGTTCGTCCCATGGAATCGGCTCCTGCAAACAGTCTCTTGTGCATCAGAACTTCCAAGGTTGACGTTTAAGCCCCAGCGCGACAACAACTCAGAATGGCCGAAGTCATCATCAAAGACCAAGACCTGAACGGTCTCAAGGGCAAGGTTGTCATTGTTACGGGTACGAAATCATATCATCCCCCCCCCCCACCCCAGTCAATGGAGCGTCTGTAACGGGAAGGATTGATCTGATGAATGTGACATATCACCAGGGGGCTCTTCGGGCATCGGTCTCGCGACCGTCCAGCTGCTGCTGACGCTCGGGGCATCCGTCGTCAACGGCGACGTTGCTGAGCCAGCTGACTCGCCCACCGGCTCGTACACGTTCGTGAAGACCGATGTCGCCGACTGGAAGCAGCTCAACGCGCTGTTCCGGAAGGCCAAGGAGGTCCACGGCAGGATCGACCACGTCTTTGCCAACGCCGGCCTGGGGCCCCGGGCCGACTACCTCGCGACCGAGGTGGACGAGAACGGCGACCTCAAGGAGCCCTCGACCGCCCTCTTGGACGTGAGCCTCAAGGGCGTCATGGACACGGGCACCCTCGCCATCTACCACATGCGCCAGCAGCCAGAGGGCGGCAGCATCGTCATCTGCGCCTCCACCATTGGCATCCAGCGTTGCCGTGCCGTGGACTACGGTGGGTCTCACTCCGCTTCCGAAGGGGGGGGGGGGGTCAAGTTTCTCCAGCAAGACCTGACCACCACCACCACCACCTCACTCCGCCCGTCCTGAGAAACCCTTTCCGCTGACACGCGAGATTATTTACCCCCCTGTACAGCGACGGCCAAACACGCCGTGCTGGGATACGCACGTGCCCTCCACCCGCTGCTGGGCGCCGCCAGCATCCCCATCCGCGTCAACACCATCTGCCCGACCTGGACCGACAGCAGCGTCGTCCCCGGCCTCAGGGACATCATGGGCTCGCTCGGCATCGAGATCCAGCCCGCCTCGGCTGTCGCCCGCGCGACGGCCCTGCTCATGGCCGACACGGCCCGGCACGGCCAGGCCCTGCAGATCCAGCAGGGCAGGTTCAAGGAGATCGACGAGAGCCTCCTCCTGCCTGCGGTCGAGACCATTCGTGGGCCCGACTACCCTTCGGAGGACGAGGTCCTCCGACGGATTCTGGAGTTTGTGGCGAGCCAAAGGGCGGCGGCGGCTCAAGCTTAGAAGTAACTTGGGGCAGCTTGGAGGCCGACTTGGAGTGTCCAGCCTTTTTTTATATATAGGACTACTGTAGCATTTTCAGGCGTTGGACTCTCAAGATCCGGAGCGATCCCCCCCTCGTGGCTCAAGAATCAAGATGAGGCCCATTTCGGGTGGCAGTACCGTATTTGTGTGTCCTGCAATGCATCACAACCTTCCTGAACTCAAGGAGGCATTCTAGAGAGCACAGACTCGTACTTCTTCTCAAGCATCCGGGTTCAGTTCCGACGTGATGATCAGGGCCCTAAGATACGAGGACCCGCTATTTAGGTCCGTGGTACCGAATTGGCGGTCCATTGCAGCATTTGTTTCCGTTGTGGCATGCTGTTTGCCCTCCGGCTTACGCACAAATGAGACGCACAGGTGTGCACATAAGTACCTAGGTAGCAACAACGTCTCGTCGATGCAGCACCAATCTTCCGTGCCTATCGTACTCGGCTACTTGGCCGCATGTCCATTATTCATGTGACCTGCAAAGGCACCTGGGCAAGAAGAAAAGAAGTGGCTTTCCGTCGCTGAACATTCTTCATCAGGTCCGTCAGTTTCCTCAAGAACCGGGCAGTAGTTTTCACTTGACCTTCAGCAGTTCCAACAGCTTCGAGCAACATCGATCGCCACAGTGTCGACTTGCCCTGGACATGCGGCTCTCGCAGCTCTCGACCGGACCGTTCCGAACTCGTTTCCCATCATGCAATCTCGCTTCGGGACTGTCAATGTGTCTCCGCTTTAGTTGAGGCTCCAGCTCCCAGAGGCGTCGCCGCACCTGTCACCACAGACCCCACCTGACCCTCCTTGTCCTTCTTGGACGTGAGAGTCTCTTTGTCCAGCGATCAGTCAAAATTTATGGCAATTTTCTGTGTGAACGAGGACAGGAGTCTCCTCGTACATCCCACAAGAGAGGTCACGTCAAAACCGTCCCTGGTTTTCTACCACCTCGGGGATTTATTAGGGGACCCGTTCGCCGATGGTTTAGTGGTGGGTGCCTGGCAGAGAAGATTATGATCTTCTTGGCCTCGAAGAATGTATGAGCGGCTTTGCGCACGACTGCAGGTAGATCTCTCAGCCGGCACCAATTTCGCTAACGGTGATGCTCACTACCTAGGTACTTATATGCCTTTTCGCCTTAGAGCGAGTAACGTCCGTTAGGAGCTCGGTTTGCATAAGGAATCTGTGCAGAACAGTGGGGTATGCACCTATGTAATTTGCGAACAGACACCTTTTCTGGCCAGTCACTGTTTGCACGTCTTCGTTGACGAAACCATCAGCCGAGATGAAGAACATAGGCCGATCTGCGCACGGTGGGTATTGCATGCAACGAAGCGGAAGATGAGAACCTCCCATCGCGAGGACTCGGCGTTGTCTGCGTTCCCATAGTTGACTCGACCTGACTGGTCGACCGACTGTGGAGCCCGTCCTTGACCGTTTGAGATCATCGACAAGTCGCAGCGGTTCTGAACAGACCTACCTAACTACCCCATTGGCAACAGGCAGCACTCTGTCACAATGTCAATGTATATCTTCGATACGAGGGGTGCATTCACAGTCCAGACTCGCAATCGCTCCAGAAGCAGCAGTGGATGGCCACCGGTATTGCCGCAGCCCAAGGTTGTCGAGATATGGTCGGGTAAAAAAGGCCAGGATTCCGGGCCTGTGATCTTGGACGCGGTACAGTACACAGTAGAGGGCGGAAATCTCGACAGCAGTCGAAACTAAGATTCTAGGAGAGGTCATGACGACTGCATCGGAGAAGACCGACTACCTACCAATGACTGTGTCCAGGCCTGGCGGGAGCGCTTGCGTGCGACACTGCTAGGACACACTGGAATAAAGAGCTAGTGGTCTGGGACGGTTTGTGGGGAAATGCAGTGAGTCGTTGTACCTCCCGTACTCGCTCGTATGCAGAGTGAAGCCTCCTCGGCAACACAGACACGGTTTTGATGGCTCTCGCGAGGCAAAGGCACGTATTATCTCCCATATAACGTGCAGTCGCATTTGCTTTCAGCCTCAAGTTTCAACCAGGCCTGGCTGCAGGTGATCGGGAGCTATAGTGAAACAAGTATAGATTTTTGTAACGCAGGATGATGAGGTAATAATGCTCACACTCACCTGCTAGATGTAGCGTCGCGGGGATGCTTCTCCTCATGCAGGGCAGCCGTGCAGTGAGTAAAAGTACCCCGCGTTGCTACTTATCAGGGGACCGATCACTGACCAGCGCCGGGCACCGCCAGCTTCAACACCTCGCCATCGACCAGGCGTCTTCTTCGTCCCATCGGGAGGCACCCATCGAGAGGCACCTACCTGTACCTCAACCCAGGTAACCTTGCTTTGAGATCGGAGAACACACAACACACAACACACAACACACAACACACAACACACAACCATGCACCGGTCACCTGCGGCCCTCCTCCGCGCCCGCGGGCCGATACGCGCGGGCCCCTCCTTGCTAACCCCACGCTCGTTCCACACCACGCCGCCCCTCTGCAACGTCCTGTTCAACCTGAACGGCCTCGCCGGCTCTCGCGAGTCCCAGTACCTGTCCAAAGAGCGCGGCATCCCCCGGACCGAGTACTCGTCCGCCATCCACCTCATCCGCTCCAGCGAGGTCGACCCGTTCGCACCCGCGCCGGGCGCCACCAGGGATGCCGTACGTCGAGCCCACGACGCCCAGTCCCGCGCGGTCGGAGGGGGGCCCAGGGACCTCCCCGGGGGCAAGATTTCAGTGAAAGACTTCGTGGCGTCCCTCCGCGTCCGCGCCCGAGGTGACAATCTCGGAAGGAGGGCCGGCGCGGACATGCTCGACTCGTCTGACCGGGGCAGAACGCCGAGTCTGCAGATGACGCCCGAAGAAATGGCCGCCGAGCTGCGGCTCCTGCGGGAGCAGACCACTCGGCTGCGGGAGAGATTCGACGGCCTGGGGAAAATCGCAGGGTACCTCGGCGTGCTGGTCGCATTCGTGGCGCCGTTCCTGGCACACTACGTTTTCCTCTCCCGCAGACGCCGCGGCTCCCAGTCTGCTGGGGAGACGAGCGCGGCTGCCGCCGCCGCCGGGGCTGGGGCTGGGGCTGGGGCTGGGGGTGGGCATCCCGACGTTGCCAAGGTCCAAGACACGGCGAATGGTCAACAAGGAACGCGTGTTGCGGGAACGGCCGTGAAGCCCGAGCTGGCATCCAATATGGACGCGACGAGCATTGGTGGTCGTGAGCCGGGCCGGCCGACATTCACTCAATGGTTCCTGTGGGCGCCGCCGCCTGGCCCGGCTGCCAGGTAGACAGCTCTGCTGCATCCCCCATGGCCAAGTCGGAACTAGGTAGTGTTCAAAGAGGAGTGCGCATTGTCTACAAGGCCTACGCTGGAAGAAGCACCTCGTATGTGCCAAGCACCACATCTGCAACAATGTGACGCCCGGGCAATAGAGATACTGTGGTCTCCCGGGGGTTGCAATCTTGGACATTCAACAGAAGGAAGACTAAGAACAACAGCGCAGTACACATGAACACCAAAGAATTGCTCGGGATTCGCTGAGGAGTCAACAATTGTGTCCACTTTCAACGGGCTGCTATCCGAAGCGGCAACTTAGACTACCTGCGTAGGTACACAAACAAGACTTATGCCCAGAACCCCATATGCTGACCAGTGGCATGGTCCTGAGGTCGGGTGGACATGATGCATTCTACGGTTGAAAGGCGACACCAGACTGTTCCAGAACGTTGAGCACCGCCTTGGCGTCCTTTTCACGGCCGGAGGATCATGAGCATGGAGTCCATTTTCACTGAATACATGTAGTGTACCATCGGAATCGAGACTTTTGAGAACCATGAACTCGTCTTCATGGCACCTTTTCATATCCCGTCTCAGCATCAGACTGTCCCCATTCTTCTTCATTCAAGACGGACGCCTGTCCGCCGACGCCACTCTCTCCGCCCAGTACTTCTCCTTCCTCCTCAGCCTCTGCTCCCCACCTGCGCTGTCCCTGTTCAGCTGCGAGACCAACGAGACGCCCATCCAGCACAGCCAAACGACGGCGGCCAGGACGCCGTAGGCGATGCAGTACTTCCTCTCGGCCCCCGCAAGCTGCAGCCCGAAGCCTCCGTTCAGCGCACCCAGCGTGACCACGGCGACGCCCCAGTACACGTGGAACGACGTCCACGGCGTCCTGGCCCCCGTGCCCCTGAACCGCAGGTGGTGCGCCCACCCGGAGAGCGGCTGCAGGCCCACGCCGCTGATGGCCACCAACCCAATGACGGCATGGTACGAGTCCAGGAGCCGGCCCCCGCCGGGCTCCCTGGTGAGCCAGATGCCCAGCGCCATCGTGGCGAGGGCCATGAGCCACGCGAGGGCCTGCCACGCGGCGTGGATGTGCATGGTGAACCGGCTCCGGACGGCGCGGATGATGATGCCGCCGACGGGGAAGAAGAAGGCGAAGGCGAGGCAGCCGAGGATGCCGTGCGCTTCCTCAGCCCTGCCGAGGATGGCAAACTGTGCGGAGAGGGATGAGGGGGAGGACGGCGCCGTGCCTCCTGAGTCCTCGCCGCCGCCCCAGCCGCTTGAGGAGGAGTCTTCTGATGATTCCGGTCCCTGGCGGGGGACGGTGGCGGCCATGCTGCATGCCGCTGGGGGCTGACAGTTAGTATGAGTACAACTTTGGTCATTTCCCATGGAGATTGCGTACCTATGCTCAAAAGGAAGAGCAATTGTGTCTGTGATAACGCCGCCATGTTGGTGCTGTAGTCAATGGGAGACGGAGGGGTGTCTCGTGCAGATTTTGAGTTTTACAGCAGCTGTCAAGGTTCTTCACTCGAAAATTGCACAAAGTGTAAGTGTTGACAATGAGCTCTCACCTACAAGGTGTCGGGACAAATGTGCGCTGGTTTATATCATCCATTATCTCGATCTTCAACGCTTTGTCTTTGGCCTCTCGGCTTGGCAATGGTAGGGGGTCTGTGATGTCGCTCCACATTCCGCGACCCGCGTCAAGGTCGACGTCTGCACCCCGTGGCTCATCGCATCTGGGCGACGAGGCATCTCTGACGTGCTGTCGTCGGGACAAACTCCAGACGGGACCTACCCGGCGTCGTGCACGATTCGGTGTCATGCACGTAGGTACATACATATAGGCGAGGTCTACACATGGACTCAAGTACGCTGCGTTGATTCCTGATAATAGCCCCGAGAGGACACGGTTCCTGGCATATTGAATGACACTTGCTTTCTTGCGTGCGCCGGACAGTGCACGTTGCGACGCTGACGGGCTCCATTGCTGCAAGGTCCGGGCCGAGGCTTGGGAATCGATCGTCTGTGGTTGGGCGGTCGAGAAAAAAAAGGATACTGTAGGCTCAACCGCGATCTTCCTGGCCGTCTTGGCCGAGGCGTCGCGCGTGTGCTGACGAGTCACATCGCCCTGCCTGGGCCGGGGTCTACGTAAGCCAACTTGCGAGTAGCTGCGATAGACGCTCTACAAATAACGATGCCCGTCTATAAAAGCCAAGAGGGTGCGTTGTACCTTTTAGATTCAATACGAAGGTTCACTCATCTCAGGGGGGTCCTGTGCGTGGCTCGAGTTGATGTCGAGGGGTCATCGTGCAGATCCGCGGCATGCAGCGCGTACGGTACACACCCCGGGACTACAGCAATGGTACGATTCGGGCCGATCTACGATCGCTATGCAGGCGGTTCTGGAAGAGTCTGGGGAAGGCCGTACGGTACTTATTATGTACATATATGAAGGCGGAGTGTCTTGGTAGGCCCATACAAGGCTGATCCCGATAAGTTGCCTAGGTAGGTTTGAAGAGAGTCATGTCGCCCTTTTTGAAGGACCTCGGGACATCAAGCACTGCCATCTTCATCGTTTGCGCCTCTTACAAAGTCTGCCTGCGATCGGCGCGCCCCCTTGGTTCCTACCAAGCCACAGGCAAGCTTGTTTAGACACGGAGCAGCCATGCTATGTGGTCACTCGGGAGCTCAAATTGCTCGAGGGCGAATCAGCTTAGCAACATTTCTTGTAATACATCTTCCATGTCCTTGGTTTCCATCGACATTCTTCTAATCCAACGTCCAGGGCTTCCCTCCCGCGGACAGTGATGGAACCATCTGGCTAGGCATGTGTACTCACCCCATGATCCAAATGAATTTGCCAGCGCCTGGAGACAAGCTCTTGCTCCGTCCAAGGATATAGGGATGGTGTACACTTTCAAGCTCATGCAAAGGTGGTAACGTTCACAAGTTCCTGGGGTAGACGAGCTTATTGAACGGTGTGTAACCATCGGAAGTTTGAGGCAACATAGGCGTGGAGAGGAATCCCCGATTGACCGAGTCGACCGAGTTGACAATGGGGCCTCAAAACCCCATGACAGGACGTTGAGAAGCTTAACGTAAGGCTGCAGGTGATCCCCTGCTCTCAGTCTCGTCTTGTCTAGGGTGATCTAACTTAGTTTGATTTCCGTTCTTCACTGTCTGAGGCTTCTTCAAAGCAAACTCCAGGACAACACCGGCGGGCGACAACTCGCTGGCTAGTACCTACTCAACAGCGGGAAAATAGCCTCAAGATACATAAAGCCAATACGAGTTTTTGCCGTCAAGATTTGGAAGCTATAGTATGATGCTTCTTTGATCTGAGCGATGAAGAGGCAGGCGTCAGCTATCATGTACGATCAATGGCTACACTGTCGCAACAACAACCGCAATGTCTCACGAATCTCTTTTGTTTTTCAGACACAGTCTCAAGAAGCTTGATCTTCATCGACCATCCTAAATTGATACTAGATTGCTCTCAAGTTCTGGTTATGGGGGTAAGCTAAGAACAATCTGATACTACCAATGCCAATTGTCGAGGCCTGACGATACGTGCAGTGGTTATGTTTGGTGTCGGGCCTGGGTTTCCCGATACGTTTCTGCGCGGGTCAACTCTTGTACAGGAGCCCATTCATCTAAATTTACAAAGAAAGCCTCCGCGTTTCGTTGCCGCACGAATGGGGCTAGCTACCTAGGTATTCTTGGAAACGTCTTCGCAGACTTCAGATGGCATATTGGGGGGGGGGGGGGCTTCAACGATCTTCGCAGATGTTTCACCATTCCTTCTACAACCTGGAGCGACGAGACGGTGAGGCCGCTCTGACCCGAGGAACTAACACTCGTTCAGACTTCAGAGATAGCGACGGCACGTGCGGATGCTCGAATTAACCGTAGTTTGATCACCGCGAACGCGTCAGGCGAAAGCTTCTAGAATTGACGCATTGCAAAGCCTCTCTCAAGCTTCGACAAATATGAGTCTAGTCGCAAACGCAGACACACTGGACCATATTGCTCAGGGAATGATCCACGGGATACATTCTAGCGTTGCTAGCGGACAGCTTACTAGCTAGTAGTCTAACAACCGGGTACCTAGGTACTTAAGTATTCCGAACTGCCTCAACCACCCCTCTGGACCCTCTGGACGCTATGGTACTCATAACCTCACAGACATTGATTAGCTATAGGACTGGTTATAGGTCCTTTTTTAACACAAGAGAAGCCAGTTTGAGGCCCCAAAAGGGGGTATGCGGGACACTATTACCACGGTACCCCACATTGGCGTTTCATAGGGAACAGCCGCACCTTTGACCCAGAGCACCGGGCCACACCCATCGCTCACTCCCGGAAAGGAGGACCTGGGCAGCCAGCCACAAGACGAACTCGGAGGTGATTCACGGATTCACGTTCGCAGTCTCAAACGAGGTCGCGCCAAACATCCAAGTTTGTCACCGCTGATCAGGACCGTGGTAATTACTGTCCAAGGAGAGAGGAACCGGGGAGGGCTTTTGGCCTCTCAAGGTATGAACAGCGTCCGGGTTCGTACGCAATTTGTAGCACACATCAGTTTGACACGCTTTTAATAGCGGTGGAACGCACTAGGAAAGTTTTCCCAGACGATGACGTCCGTTAGCGCATCGCGCGCTATCGCGAAAATGGTCCCTGTCCTCCGCTGCCAACTACCGGAATCATGTTTTTGGTGGTACTCGCATCGTGTTGGCTAAAACCCCCCAAGTATGTAAATGGCACGCGCGGTGCTCCCCTGTTCTGGTCCCGCTGCGTCGGTGAGACACTGCCGCGGAGTCTTCTTATTAGTCCAGCCACTCAACCAGGCAAACCTCCTGCTCACCTAGTTAGGGCTGAATGGCGGCGCGGCCAGCTCCGTCTTCAGCCTGGAGACCTGAGATCTTCGCTCTCCCGCGTGTTCGAGAAAGTCGCATGAAGGTGAAGAAACACCTCCACGTTTCTCCAGGGCGTAAGCTCCAGAGGCTGCGATTGGGTGTTCACCAGGGAGGACAAGTGATGCTGCCGACGAGTTCCCGCAGGATGGCCTGGTCATCGTCAGATTCACCGGCGAGCGCTTGACACTTACAGGCATAGTAGGGTGACGAGCCCCCAGGGCATTTAGACGCGACTGACGCTATTCATCAAGTTCCCACCGGCTGTTCCACTGCCGATCAACGCCCGGGGATCCTATTTGTGGATTCTTTGCCCCGGGCTCTGCTATTCTTGGCTGCCAGGCGAACATCAGACGAACGAGAACGTTTGGCCGGCACGGCACAGAAGGTACCTAGGTATGCAAAGCTTCTAAAGGGGGTTCCACAGAAATCGCGCTGCTGTCTGCAAACGTACCTGTCCTCCGCGATGTCAGGCATTGGGTGTCCAATCGAAGCTTGAGTTTATAGATGGCTCACATAAATCGAAACGACTCGGATGAAGCACACGGTGACGTTGGCTCACCGAAGTTTAAATCCTCCCTGTGACAGACTTCCAGCAGGGCGCTGATCATGTACTCACTACTGTCAGACTGTAGTATAAGCCCGCTACAGGGGACGCGTACCGCACACACGCATTGAGATGAAGACAACAGCCGCACGATCAGAAACAAGCGAGGACACACCCAATTGACGGACATTTCATACGAACCAGACCGGACCCAGACACATGTTTGACGCGGGTGACTTGGATGGCGTCCGCATCACGGTCTGAGATAGGACGGCGGCCCAGATCCACCCCAGGTGGCCCCTTGTCCCATGCACATACCAGGTGGCCGTTACAGCCCCACTGGCGTAAGAACGTAGCAGCACAGCGGCAGAAGGAACAAGATGAGATGAAAAGGGTGTGATTTAATGTACCCGAGCGCTAAGATCCCGACGAGATCCCGGGTCCGCGCCTCGATCAGATCTGGGCTACCTACCCTGCCTGCCTGCGCCCAGCCTGGGTGACAGCCCTTTTGGAAGGGAGGACTATCCCTGCTGGCCATATCTATCTGCTACTCTGGGCCCTCGGTCGCATGTCAAATCATCCAGCACATCGAGACCCTCAACGCTGTGAGGAACCGGGTATTTCTTCTCCGCTACAGGGGGGGAGGGGGGGGAGAACTCGACCAGTATCTGGTCTGCCGATGTGCAGTGGAGAGACCTCCGGGCATTAAGGTGCGGTTGTCAATTCTGGGCTTCATGCGGCTCGGTGAGGAGGAAGAGGAGATTGCGTGCAAGAAACCCAAAAAACGTCAAGAACCGAGGATGTCCCGTGTGCATGTGTGCCCCGGGAGGTCTGAGCAAACAAACTTCAACCCACAGCGAATCTCCCTCGCTCTCTCTCGCCCGCCTGGCAGACCCCATCGCATAAACCTCGTCACGCTGTCTCTGAGTCCCGAGGTCCAACCCACCGAACCTGTTGGTCGAGGTCCATCTCCCGTCGGCCCCGCGGCGGATCCCTGACCTTGGCCTGGGCTTGTCCTCACATCCTCGGACTGGAGAGCGAGAGAGTTCAGTTGAGTTTAATTTGCGACTGGTCCCACAGACGCCTATTCACGTGGATCGTATCGAGGTGTATCAGCAGCGCGAGGAAACAGCCGCCGGGATCACAAAAACGTCCAAGGTCGTCACGCCGCGGGTTCAGGTGCCTTTATGATCGTTCGGATCGCCAGAGGACACGTCAACTCTGGATGACTGGCGGAAAGAAGAAGAGCATGAACGCTTAAAAGTACAACGGGAGACTTCCTACCATCATCACCATCTAAGAAAAACGGAAGACCGAAGGAGTTCGTGGAGACAAGTTTGGCTTACACGTGCTGGTCACTACGGTCGTTGAGGCCCGTCGTCCCCGTTCTTGCCACCCACCCGCGGAGATCAAGTCAGCCGATGCACGATCATGGCCCCGTCGAGGGCTGAGATAGCCTTGCCTGCGCGTTCGGCTCCCTTCGAGGTGGTGGCGGCCAGGGGCCTGTCCGAGGAGGACGACATCCTCCTCACGCACCTCGTCGTGTGGTTGCTCACCTTGGTGTCGGGTGTGTTTCTCGCCCTACGATTCTTTGCGAAATGGTATCGAAAGGTCATCTTGAGGGCGGACGACGGTCTTCTAATAGCAGCATGGGTACGCAACCCCCCTTCTCCTTTTCCCCCCCCTCTCTTCCCTTTTTTTTTTTTTAATATCTCCTTTTTTCGTGTCTTTCATTCTTCAGCATACTCAGGCTCCGACGCGGGACGTTTATATCGGAAACGTGTGCCGAAGGATATCTAACATGAGGACCAGGTCGTCACGGGCATGTACGCCACCACAACCTCCCTCGAGCTCGCCCTCGGGCTGGGCACAGGAGGATCAACAACATCCGCCGCGGGCGGCACGACGAGCGGCGGCCCCTCGGCTCTGCTGCTCATCGACAACCTGGCGCGCACCTGCGCCCTCACCGCCGCGGCCTGGAGCAAGACGGCCTTTGCGTGCTCGCTGCTCGGGGTCAACAACCGGAGCGGCGTCCACTGGGCGCTGCTGGCGGTGGTCGTCCTGCTCAACATGGACGCCGTGGGCACCATCGTCGCGCACTGGGTGCGGTGCACGCCGCTCTTCAGGGCGTGGGACCCGAGTGTCGACGGGACCTGCTGGCCTGGGCGGATCGACACGATCATCCAGATCAGCGCGCAGGGTGAGACGAATCCTCTCGACGACACATCTTCGTACCAGGAGACACTTCAGATGGCTAACTTGGGCGCGCAGCATACTCGGGATTCTGCGACGCAGTACTGGTCGGCATCGGCTGTATGCTTTTGTGGTCGAAGGACTTGAGGCGGGTCGAGAAGATCGGTATCGGATTTCTTGCGGTACTGGGCACGACGTGAGTATATCTTCGTGATTTTGATGGGGAAAAGGAAGAAAGACAAGAGAAAAGAAAAATCCAAAATTGAGTTTGAGTGCTGACTCTGTGATAAGTGCGAGTGCTGGAGCGGCCGTGACGGCAGTCGAGATCTCCGACTTGACTGACGACAACTTCACAAGTGAGTACGACCAACCTCCCCCTCTTCCCTCCTCGAGAAGAAGGGGGTTGAGATATGAATATCCAATGAGACCTTGAACCTCCTCCAAACCGATCTGACTGACACCAAACCCCCCATAGCAAACAATATCCGCGTCCTCCTCGCAGCAGCAATCGACCCGGCCCTCGCCATCCTCGCCTCCTCCCTCCCAGCCCTCCTCCTCCTGACCCCGTCGTACAAGTCCCGCCTCGCCCACGACCGGATCCGCGTCATCCGCAACGACAACATGATGACACCCACCATAGGCGGCGGTAACGGAGGCGGCTTCGGGGGCGGCGGCGGGTTCTACGCGTCCTCCCCGCGCCCGCCCGCCCGCCCCACCCGGCCCACGTCCAGCCGCAGCTTCATGACGACCGACACGGCGACGACCCGGAAGGGGACCACCGACGCCAAGGACATGATGATGGGCGGCGGCGGCGGCGGCGGCGGCGGCGGTGGGGGGAAGCTCGGGTCGGCCGAGAACCTGCTGCAGGACATCGACTACAACTACAGCTACTGGAACTCCGGCGGCGGCGGTGGCGGTGGCGGCGGCATCCCGCTGTCGTCTTCGGGCCCGCCGGGGAGCCCGCCCAACACGGCGAGCACGAACCGGACGCTGACGAACAACGTGAGCCATACCTACTACAACAGCAACATCAAGGCCAGCAACACCACGCCCGTGGCCAACTCCATGCTGGGCGCGAGGGAGTACACGTCTCCGCTGACGCACATCAACAACAACAACAACAACAACAACAACAACAACAACAACAACAATAGTAACAACAACGACTCCTGGGTGTCACCGGCAAAACCACCAACGACATATTCCACCTACTCTCCCTATGGGAACAACCCCATCAACAACACCACGAACAATACTACCAACAACAACACGGACTCCTTCTACGGCGAGGCAGGCGGAAGACGGCTGACCACCCTCGAGGAGGAGGCGACGCCCCGGTACCCGAGCTACAGCAGCACCGTCCGCAGCTCGAGGTACAGCCTGGGGAACCTCATGGGAACGTCCACCACCAACAACAACCACCACAATTACAACAAGGAAGGCGGCGGCGCACGCTCAAGCCTCTCGGACGCGACGACGACGCCACCTCGACAGCAGCAGCAGCAGCAGCACCAGTACCAGAGGTCTCCGGACTCGCCCACGCTGGGCCTCGGCGGGTCGTCTTCGTCGTGGGGGTGGGGAAGGGGATCGACCAAGCTGGACGTGGCGGATGACTACTTCAGCCGGGGTACGAAGCCCCCGCCGAGCACGGGGCAGACGTGGTCCCAGAGGATGTTCGGGTATCAGATACGATGACGATGATGATGATGATGATGATGATGAACCGAGGGCTTGCTAGGCGCTGGGATAGGGCCAGCGGACGGTCTTGCTGAGGGGGAAGGAGACGAAGGAAGACAACAAAGCAAGGGCAGATTACGTCTGTGGGAGAAGAGAGAAAAAGTGAAAAACGAGGCTGGCTGGACCATCGCGGCTGCGTAGTGTGCGTAGGTGTGCACCCGGGGCCGACCAAGGCATCGTTGTGGTGCGGGGAGTGAGCGGTTGAGATTGAGGCTTAATCATATACGTCGTAGGTCGTGACAGCGAGAAGCGAAAGAGAAAGAAACATAGATACCCATACATTAATTTAGTCGTCTGTCATGCCAAATATCATGCCATGCCATGCAGTTGTCCGTCGTCTCTTGACTTTTTTTGTCCAGTAATGTGCGTTATTCTGTCGCCCCGCCGCCGTATGGTAAACAAAAGAAAAGAGTCGTCTATCAACAACGGTCATTATGTCGTGTCATATGCAGGTCGTCTCAATGCCGTTTCTGCCGCAAACCATATCTCCACCCCCTGCCGACCGGGTTTCTCATCGAACTCTCAAACGCCGAGAAACCATCCGATAATCCTTCCCTCCAAACCTGTCACCGATGCTGCTGTTGTTGTCCCGGCTGCACCCGCCCGTCAGTCGCCGTCAGGCGCCAAAGAGCTTGCTCCACCGGCCCCTCTTGGAGCTCGGCCTGCCCTCCCCGTCCATGAGATCACTCTGGATGCTGACCGTCCTCTGGCTGCGCATGCGCTCATTCCCATTCAGCAGGTTCCCGCTCCCGCTGCCCTGCCCGTAGTGCTGCAGGTTAGGCATGGACGGCATAGGCGGCGGGCCCCCGGCACGGTCATCGTAGTCCCCCCTGTGATCACCACCACCACCACCACCCCTATCCCTGTCCCGTCCGCCGGGGGATGAGGACAGGGCGGCAAAGTCCCCGCGCAGCGCCCTCTCCACGTCGCTGTACTGCCGCCGGTAGTCGTCGTGCTTGGCCTTGGCCTCGAGGAACCGCTGCTCGCTCTCGCGCTGCCGCTCCTGCAGCGCGCGCATCTCCTCGTCCAGCCGGGCCATCTCCCCCTGCGCCTCGGCCATGAGCGTCCCGTACTCGGCCACCTTGGCGTCGAGGGGCTGCAGCACGCTGTTGGGGACGCTGGGCGTCGGCAGGCGGTGGAGGCTCGGGCCGGGACCACCTGCACCACCGCGGGATGATAGGGAGTCGGGCGAGAGAGGCCGCTGCTGGTGGTGGGGCTGACCACCGCCGTTGTTGGTGGGGAAGCCGAGGCCGGTGGGCGGTGCCATGGTCGCTGAGCCTGGTCGTCCTCCTCCTCCTCCTGCGCCGTTGGATTGCGACGGGCGGCGGTCTTTGGCTGGTGGGAGTGGGCGGTCACGTTCGCGTTCGCGTTCACGCTCACGCTCACGCTCGCGGCGGTTGTTAGATGACTGCTGTTGTTGTTGCTGCTGCTGGCGGTAGCGGGCGGCGTCGAGGTCGACCTTGTTGGGTGGGAAAAGGTCGTCTGCAGGCGAGCGGGGCGCGGCGCCTCCTCCGTTCTGGGAGCCGGCGTAGGACGGAGGACGGCCTGATGAGCGTCTCTGGTCTCCGTTGCCGTTGGCGTTGGGGCCGTTCATTGCTCGAGGTAGTTGTTGCTGCTGCTGTTGCTGCGGTAGTAGTGGTGGTGGTAGTGGTGGAGGCTGCTGCTGGCCTACTTGGTTCGGGTTGGGTTGACCTGGGACGACGTTGCTGTGATGGCCTGACGGCGGGCGGGTCGAGCTGATATGGTCGGCCAATCGCTGGTGAGGTGGCTGCTGCTGTGGGTGTGGCTGGATGGGGACCTGCATCGGCTGCATGGCCATGTTGTTGGCCGGCTTTCGCTTGGGCGGCTGCTGCTGCAGCAGCGAGGGCTGGAGCTGTGTCAGTGTCTGCGTCTGCGGCTGGATGAATTCGACGTTCTCCGAGTAATCGTAATAATTAGGATAGGTTGGCGAGGCGCGGCTGGCCGCGTCGGAAGTGGGCGAGGGCTGCTGGGAGGCGGAGCGGGAGTGGGAGCCAATGGGGCTGGACGAGTTCGGGTCTGAGTTCGAGGTCGAGATCGAGGCCGAGGCGGACTTGTTGCGATGATGGTTTGGCGGTCGACCCAGTGGCATCTGCACGGCGCCGCGGTCCCTCTCTCGCTCCCTGCTCGATCGCTCTCTGAGTTCGCCACGCGATCGCCGCTCGAGCTCTTCGAAGCGGTCCCTCTCTCTCCGCACGCGTGGCTTGGGCGATGAGTGGCTCATGGCAGCAGAGGGAAAGACGAGGGAAAAGAACAACAAGAAGAAGAAGAAGAAAACGAGGCGGAAGATCAGCGGCCCACTTACAGTCTGGGGTCACCGCCAGTGGAGAACAATTCAGGTGGACAAACGAAGCGGATACCAAAGTTGGTTGGAGCGAGAGACGAGAAAAGTAAGACAAGAGTCAGGAAATACGGATCGCTGCAGCAGATTGCGCAGTCTTCCTTTGGTGAAGACAGCCCAAGAAAGAAAGAAAATCGGTGGTGGGTGTTGGTGAGAGCTGCTAAGACGCGACGAGGCGTGCATTTGGTGGCTGGTTTTGTAACTCTCGGTGCGATTCCCGAGGTCGCGACGTTTCTTCCCAAGAATCAAGAACCAGAGGATCTGAACCAGACCGGAGCAGGCGAAGCCAGACCAAAACATCAGCTTTCATTCCGAGGGCCTGACCCTTCCTGCAGCTGCAACATCCATCATGGCAGAGCAGTCTTAGTGCTCGTCTGTCTTTCGCACTAGATCATACATACCCACGCACTGTACCAGTGGTAGTCGACCATCTCCTAATGATGAGATCATGGTGTCCAGGACACGTCCATAGATCCAACCACACATGCACGCCATGCCAATCCCCGACCACCTTAGTTTATGTTTTTTCGACGCGGCGCTGTTCTTGTCCTGCAGCAGGGAAGATGACGAGAGACAGATACGAACTGTCGTGAACCACTCACATCACGTTCCGTATTCCGCGGCTGACCTTGCCCCAGAGTCAGAGTCTTGAATGGATGGAAGTTTGAGATATTGCAGTGTAACTCAACTGGACACTATTCAAATCTGGATGTCCTTGCTAAAGTATGAAGCAGGCACATGAACGTCTCTTGAATATCAGACGTCAGGAAGAGGACTGCCTATGATAGTTGACGACCCTACAGCCACCAACCCCCCACCCCTACCCCATCCGCGGGGTAGACCCCTGCTGTCTCACCAGGTCCCGCATGGCTGGGACATGGATCTGGGGTTGTGGGCACGGCACCTTCCGCTAGCCTTTCCGGGGCCTGCCTGCCCGCCCACCCGTGTTCCTGCCGTGCCTGAAGCTTGCCAGCCACACAATCTGACGCCGTCAACGGCCATCATCCAAACCCTGTTCTCCATTTCATGTCGAGAAGATGCCACCTCGACAAAATGTGTCGTGGAGAAGCAGAGCCTTGCACTGCCATATGTCGCCCCACGGCCATCTTCTCGGCCTGTGCTCATCCAGCAACCAGCAACCACAAAGCCGACTCGCCTGCGCGTGTGCACATCGCAACGCTGCCATGACCTGTGCCTGTAGACGCGCCAGCACGGAGCGACTTCATCCTTCATCACATTGCGCGTCTGCCCAGCGCGCAAGTTGGGCTGTGTGTGTCTGATCTCGAAATGAGGTCGCCATGACCGAAGAATGGGCTGGCTTCTTGTTGGTCCCGACGAGGTTGCCAGACAGACACCACCTGTTTGTTCATGTTAAAAGCCACGACAATCTAGAAGAACTTGCTCAGGCGAATGGGCTCTTGAGCAAAGGTTGTCTTGAGGATGAGGTGTCTCGCGACGTCCCAGAAGCACCACACCACCTTGCATCGAAGTTTCTCGACTTCAGGCTTCGGCAATTTATCTCGTCTCCTTCCATTGGGGAGACTTGGCTGCAAAGGACTGGACTGCATCAGCAGCCACGCTTACTGGCATCAATGTTTGGCCTCGCTCGTGAAAAGCGTCCAAGTGGACGCGTCAGGACACGCACGTCCTCGTCAGCTCTCATGGAATAGGTCTATTCGGCGGCCCAAGTCAAGAGTTTCCGCCATACAGACCTGACAAACCTGCCCGTCGAAGTTCCTCAGCGCAGGCCTCGACATTGCATACGTTCTCGGTGGCCCTCAAACTCGCGGGCACTTGTCTTGAGAACTCTACGCCGTGGGAAGATGGGTCTGATGGCCTTGGGATCCATACGGCTGGGACAAGAATGACAGTAAATGCCTTCGTTCTGGTGAGAGAAGGTCTGAGATATTACCACTACGCTCCATCTGCTCCTACACCCGATATAAAAGACGCTGTAGTACAGCATCGGGCATGCCTGCTTCACAACGCAACTCCTCACTTCCCGCTCGAGCCACTCACCCCTTCACACAGAGAAAGCGCCGCGACCTGCATACGCAGCGGGCCCAGCAGCCTCCGCTTCTGCTCCGCATCCTAACTATGCTCCGCGATATCTGCGCGGACCCGCGCCGCCATGCGCCCGGACTCGAGGCAGAACCGCGCCATCCCGAACTCGGCCGGCCGCTGGTCGACGTCGTCCGGCACCGTGAACGCGTCGACCACCTCGAGGCGGTACCGCCGCTGCGTCGGGATGCGCCCGTCCCGCGGACACCACGACTCGTAGATGTGAGGCCGCAGCACCCCCGGTGAGGGTCCGCAGCGGGAGGGAGAAGAGCGTCTCGTGGGAACCGGGGGGTTGTTGTTGCTGCTGCTGCTGCTGTATCGACGCCGACGACGCCGACGATGCTGCCGTCAGTACCTGCAGGCCCCGCGGCTCCATGATGCTCGGCGGCGCGGCGATTTCCCGTATCATCGCCTCGTCCGTTCCCCGACCGCCGCCGCCGCCCACGAAGTGCGGGCTCACGTGCGGGAGCCACACGCCGAGGAAGATCTTGTGCAACCAGGCCGAGTCCTCGACGCCGTAGCCCATATACAGCACGTCAAAGTTGGGGACGAAGGTCCGCGTGGGGACCCGGTACGTGCTGCCGTCCTCCCGGTGCAGCGTCCGCAGGCCCATGTTCCGCCGGGCTTCGGCGTGGGCCTCCCGGCACGCCAGCAGCAGGGCCAGCAGCGGCGCTGCCGCCATCTCCACGACCGGCGGGCCCGGCGGGATCCCGAGGTGCTGCGGCCCGACGTCCTCAAGAGCCACGGCGCCGATGATCCCACCGCACGTCTTCAGGTGGGGCTTGAACTCGGTGCAGTCGAGCTCCGTGCCGAAGACCAGGACCTCGGGCTGCGGGTCCGGCATCGCGTGGCGCCAGATCTGGCATCGGATCTCGAGCGGCATGTCCCGGAAGCGGTGGAATTGCTGTAGCGAGGCCATTTGCTGTCGCGGCTGGCTGCGCGCAAGGGGGGGGGGGGCAAAGGAAACACACCGCTGGCAGAAAGTCAAGCGTTGGAGTCTGTTCACTCGTCGTAAGAAGAATGATGTTGGTGCCCTTTCAAACTGACAAGGAAACAATAGTCTCTTTGCAGTCATAGCGGAGAATCGACCTCAGTCTCCTTGTTCGACCCTGTCTCAGTTGCTGAGGGCCTGAGGCCAAAAGGGAGCTGCATCCGTCCAAGCCATTGTTCAGCCGCCCGCGTCCGTTGTCCTGTCAGGTTTTGTTCTCGATGCCAATGCCCTGAGGGATCAGGCACTCGCTGGAGTGCACTTCGGGGCGACACGACGCTCGCGGCTTCAGAGGGTGGCGCCTATGGGTGGCAAGCACTTCGCGACAGACATCTCCAGCATATCGCACCTTCCACTGTGTCCTGGCTGGGCACCATTGCCAGTGCACGTATAGCGCACCTGATGCCCACGCTGGAATGCAATGAGGCCACTCAATTCAGCGCGATTGCAGCCTCGGCCCCATTGTGAAGCTGGGGGCTCGAGGAGGACTTTGGCTACAACACCAAGTATCTACCCTTTGAGGCCTGACCATTCTGAATGATTCGGACAGATCGTTGAGGGACACCATGCTGATGGTTGTTTGCTCTTATTTTCCTTGGCCTTGAATGCCTATCTAGGTAGATACTACCTAGGTATCCAAGGTAGGTAAGGCAGTCAGCCCTTACGGACATACTTCGTGACAGAGCGATCATTACTTAGGTGTCTTTCACTTTACTTGCAACTTCGCATTACTTTTATCTTTGCGCCCAAGTCGACGCTTTAGATTAGAGGAATCTATACGATGTGACTCATGGCTAGAAATGCTCATTTTTTAAGTACCGTACTTATAACGACATATAGGGGTTTAGCTTATGCAGCGCACAGGCGATCATCTTTTGCACTCTTACAATAATACTATATAGTACAGTACTTAAATTAATTAGTATATATACTAATATATTTAAATATAGTTCTTTAATTACCTTTGCTAATTAATTAGTAAATTAAGCTAAAAATAAAATTATTACTAACTTTATTAGCTTTTTAACAGCTAATTAGCTTTTAAATTTCTTATTAAATTTAATGCTTAAAATAAAACTTTAGCGTTTGTTAACTAAACTTTATTAATATAGCAAACCTAATAATATTACTTGTTTTTTTTATACTAAATTTACTAATTAACTAGCCTTTTCTTATAAGTATTAATAAATTAAGAGTACTAAGCCTTAAAACGGAAAGTTATAAGTTGCGTACTCATAGTAAAGTTTTTAATTAAGTATAGTTTATAAAAACGGATATTTGCAGCGTTGTTTTTAGATATTTAAGCGTAAGTTTACTAGCGTAACCGCTATAGCTAATTAAACGCTGCCTTTTAATTAAATAAAAGTTTATACGTTGCACTTTTGCAACTCTACTACTTTGTAATAATTACTGCTAGGTCTTGTGGGTTTTTAAAGTGCTAAAGAGTTTATATTAGCAGAGATAGTTAGAAAAGTATACTAATTGTAGTAATAAAGATATTATTATTTTATAGCTAGCGAATAATTACTAGCGGCGAAGCTATTTAGAGGTAAATACGTAGATTAACAACTAAAGAGCTGTTTATTAAATCTATCTAATGGTAGGGAATGTGTCTAAAGATATATTTAGCTCTTTAGTCTTAGATCATTTGGCTTATCTAGCTTACAGCTATAATTTCAATAATCTTAATAATCTAATAATCCTAATAATCCAATCATCTTTAATAATCTAATAATCTAGCCTACTTAGATTATTGCTAAGTTATTTATAATTTTAATAATCTAAAGATTATATAACTATTGCTAACTTATTTTAATTTAATAAAATGAGTAGTTTATTTGTATAAGCAGAGTATAAGAATTGCAGCGGCAGAGGTTTTTTTTCCTACAACCCTTTCTATATGCCAACCTATCCCAGCCGTCATAGGTTATAACATTATCTCTCTTTTTATAATCTTTGTCTTCAAAGATCTTTTATAAGTATCTTAGCATATTATTTATATATATATTTATGCTTTTCTAATTTATTATATCTAGCAAAGTTAAAAAACCGCTTTTTAAAAAGAGAAAACAAGCTTTAGCCCTTGC
>JALRMF010000255.1:0-71611 GCA_026120015.1 Dendrostoma leiphaemia | reverse complement strand
GTTTCCCATTTTCCTCCCCGTTTTGTGTGTTTTGGTTTTTTTGTTTAAATGGTTTTTTTTGGGTGCCCCCCCGGGTCGGTTGTTATTTGTAACTTTTTTTTTTTTTTTTTTTTTTTTTTTTTTTTTGCTTTTTCTTTTCTCTTCATAATTTTAATCCAACAGTGTCAGCACGCTTGTCATCGGCATTCTTTGAAGACGGTGTTCTTGTCATCCCGCGGGGCTTGCCGCTTCAGGCAGTCGCAGTCACGCGGTTCGCCCGATTTCGAACCCGCGTAGGTATCCCAGTTGTGGTCAGGCCTGGAAGGATGCTCTTTGAACTTGCGCGCCCTCCTCCCCCCCCTTCTAGTGCGCTTCGCTCAGCTTCCTCCCGTCAGCTGAAGCCCCCGAGCTTGTACTGGCGTAGGCAGCAGACGGAAGTGAACACTAGCGTCATGATCATGGTCGGGAACAGCTGTTTTTACCCATCATGCGTAGTAAATTGTGGGAATGGGCCGCAGCCATGAGACCCATGTTACCTGACCTGCCTGGCCGCGGCCCATGGTAAGGGGACCGAGGCTTGCCTGGTGAGGAATCCGTTACATCACGCAGGAGCTGGATTGTTTGAGGCTTTGTGGTCTGCAGAGGCAGCCGTGCACGTGGAATTCTGCGGCGTGCGTCTACCGTGCGCTGGCATGGAATAAGAAGTAGTCTGTCTGTGAGAAGGTCGCACACCTAGGGGACACGAAAGTCTCGGGCGTGACGGGAGACGGCTCGAGAAGCAGTGGCTCTCTTCAGATCTGCGGTAACAACACCAGTAGTCACCTCGGGTTGATGCAGAAGAAGTTCTTTCGCGCGGTGCCAGTTGAGCACATCGGGTCGGTACCTCTCGATGCTCCCGGCGGCTACGATTGCTGTCGAATCCTGCTGAAGACTTCTCCATTACTCAAGGTCTTCCAACCGAAACAAGTCGAGACCTCCCAGGCTCAAATAGGTGAGTGTCGATGTTCTTGGTCCCCACCACGGTGATCAAGTGCTCTCAAACGGAAAGTATTGCACGTTCGAGGTTGGTCTGTGGTTGATGCAAGGAGAGTGTGTGTCCTGGGCATGAGCAGTCTGAGAAGCCCGTTTTTGAACGTAGAGACTGGCAGAAGTTCCCAAGCTTGTCTTGAAGGCCACTGTGTTGATGCCGGTGCCCTCATCCAGCGTTTTGCCTCATCATGTCTTCTTGATCCATCGTTCTTGATCTAGGATCTCGGGCTCGACCAAAATGAGGATGCGCTGAACCCTGAGGACCGTGGCGGTCTACCCTACGAACGTCTTGTCTTCTCCGGGCCTCTGGGATAGAACGAGTCGACTCGGATCAAGGGTCGGAGAAGATGTTGAAGTTGCCTTGCTTCCTGCAGAGACCGTTGTGCCAGTATAACGTCTTCTTCCTACCCTCCTTGTCCAAGTCGAATCGTCAACCATCTTGTTGGACTCTCTGGCAATTCTAATTATGACCATTTTCGTCTACCCAAAAAAAAAAAAAACCTCAGCGCAGAGCTATTAAACATGAGGATGGAGATTCCCAGGGCTGATTTTGGATATCCCAGGGCAAGTTCAAATCATCACTAGCAGCTGCAAGGTTACAACGGCTGCCTCAGCTGCCATAACCCGAACTGACTGACTGGTTGGCTGACCGGTTGAAAGTTTGAGGCGAGACTATTGAATTACAAAGCTGTAATTATGGCAATTATAGTGATTGCCTAGGTAGAGGGTATGGGGGAGGGGGGAGGTGAGCAAATGCATCTGTGTACCTAGGTAGCTTTGAATTAGTTGCAGCCATTGCAGGATACCCACTTGCCCTGGACATTCAAAATCAGCCCTGGGAATATCTGCTCTCTTAAACATAGGAAGAGAGCTTGAAAATGGTCAACCGAGCTTGAGACAAGCGACCCTAGGGAGGGCTCTGGAAAATATATTTTTCCGACAACTTCCAAGGTTCGTCAGTTCACATGAAGTCGGACGCGTGGTGGGCGACATCGATGAGTCCGAAGGCGTGTCCGTCTATCAAGCAGTTTGTACCAAGGTATGAGCCACGAAGTAATTTCTGCAGTGCCAATCCGACGTGGTACTTAGGCCGCGCTTTTTTTCTATTGCTGTAAGGCCCTCTGCAGGGGCGCGCTTGAGAACGAGCATCGAGACAGGGACCGGGTACGAGCTACCAGGCTCCCAATGAACACCATTGAGCTCTTTGACCACACCAAGGAATCTTCGAGAGGCCTTTGTGCAGCGGCGAAGTCTTACGACGTACCTAGTGATAGGTAGGGAAGGGGGATCTGCGCACGAGGACAAACGGACCTGGGCTGTCTAGCGAAGCTGCCTGGTGCCTCGTCATCAACCTTCTCTCATGTAGGGAAATTCTGGCCACTTTACACTGAGGAACAAACAGGGCAGCTTTCGAACCTCATTACCCTACCTGTAGCAATCTTTCAGGATTTCATGTTTCTGAACAAGGCTCCGCTGCTTTTCGACGTTGATGTCTCCGGTCATCATGGCCGTCTCAGGAACCCACGTCGAGTAAGGAGGGTCCCACGCGGAGACGAAGCCTCAATGCACTCGTGCCTCAGCTCCCGGACCACTGCGTCCAATTTGATCCTCACCTTTGAGTATCTGAGTGCTCTACTGTCACCCTCCTTGCTTGTCAAACGCTCTGTCGTTCCGTGGACACGCTGCTCTGCTGACAACCTCTTCGACGAGCCCGATTGTCTGGTGCGTTCTTTGGGTTAATTCAGTCTGGCGAGCAGAAACAGCATGCATAGCAGATATCAGGCTCCCACAGCACTTCGAAATATTCAGAGGACACATGAGACGAAGAGTACAAGCTCTTTCATCGACTATGAGTTGCTTGGATTGAGCCCTCGGATCATCCGACGGCGTAGTCCCGTCCTAGGCGACCACTTGTCCGTAAGTTATTGTGTTGGCTCAGGTATGAGATGTTGCTAATTTATTTGTCCGTGACTAAATCCAGAGCCCTTGTTGCGAGGGAGTCAGGATTTGTGACTTTACGGTCCCAAAACGGACGTATCTGTTCCTTTGGTCTCTCGTATCTTACGAGACTCACTTCCGTCCCCTGCAGGCCGAAGTAATGATGCGCTTCGAAACCAAGTAGGACACGCCTCCTTATGGGGCACCGAGGTTCGCAGACTGCTGATCCTGACGTCAAAAGACAAGAGCGAAGATTTTGTAGGGTCTTGCAACGGTTACCCTCGGCGGACCCTGTCTCTCGTCTATCCTGACCGCATTCTACAGACTACGGCCCATGACCATACGCTGCATTTGCCAGAGTCCTGAACGATCCATGTGGGGTACTAAACGCGAGAGTACATCCTCCGGGTTGTGCAAGCATCCGAGAAAGGACAAAATGAAGAGGCGCGCGTCATCGCGGTCGAGATGTGAGGCTGTCACTATTCACAACCAAGGAACCAGCGACAGTCCAGTCCCAGATATGGTCTGGCTAGCAATCAACACTTGGGAATCCGCGGTCTCATACTACCCATGATTCGCCAGAGGAGAAATGAACTCGTTCATTCCTCTAGCTGACATTAGGTTTTGCAAGAGCGATCGTGAGCGAGTGCGCAACGCCAGGGAACGGACGCTGGCGGAAGCGAGATCAAGAAGGTCGAGGTTGGCGCTGTCGTCAAACAGCGACGGGAGGCGGCATGTCACATACGGTTGGAGGCAAAGCAGAGCCATTCAAACAACCTTGTTCATAACGACCGAAGACAAATTCATTCTCTCTAGAGTAAGTCTCTCAAGTTCTGGCCCGTCTGAAAAGTCATGATGACCTCTCGAACTCCTGTCCAGCGTGACATTGGAAAGAAAGAAAGAAAAAAGTCGATCGCGGTCCTTTGATTAATCCTACAAGCTTTCCCAACGACGTTTTTGAATCCTTTCTTGTTCCCAGCTTTTCTGTTTCAGATGTCAGATGTCGTCCACAACACCCGAGGTAGTGCAAAATGCTTCAGCAACAGCCTCAATGCGGGCACTCAAGAAGCCATGTAGGTGCTCGAATCGATGCCCTCCTTCGGGAACTCACTGAAATATCGTTAGCCAATGCGTCTTGGGAGCAGTGGATGAAGAATACTTACGGAACCTCGACCTCGAAGCGCTTGCCGATCTCTTCCAGGACCTTCTTGTCTTCGTCAGTGCTGACGAATGAGATGGCCAGACCCTTGGTACCGAAGCGACCAGCACGACCGACACGGTGCAGGTACGAGTCCGCATCACCAGACATGTCGTAGTTGATGGCCAGGTTGATGCGCTCGATATCGATACCACGACCAAAGACGTCGGTGGCAACACAGATGCGCTTGTTGAATTCTTTGAACTCCTTGTACCGACGAATACTAGATGATGGTCAGTCGCTGAAGCCAATGGACTCTGAATAGAAGGCTGAACTCACCGCTCCTCCTGGCTCACGCCTGAGTGGACGGCGATGGACGGGAAGTTGCACTCGCGCAGCAGCTTGTCCAGCTCGGTGGCACGGATAGTGCTCCGAACGAAGATGATGACCTGGTTGAACTGAAGGTCGTCAAGCAGCTCGTTGAGCTTGCGATTCTTCTCACGTTCCTCAAGAGGGATGTAGTATTGCTTGAGACCGTGCAGCGTCAACTTGGTATCCTCGTCAACGTAGTGCTCGGTGGGATTCTGCATGAACTTGCGGCAGATCGGCTTGACGGCGTCGGAGAGGGTGGCGCTGAACATCATCACCTGCTTCTGCTGAGGCGTCGCTCGGAAGATCTCCTGTACGTCACGGCGCATGTCTAATTTGATCAGCAACTGTCGAGCGAGGTACTGCAGGCTCGGCGCTCAGAACTCACCAACTTGATCAAGCATCTTGTCGCACTCGTCCAGGACGAAAATGCGGACGCTGCCCAGTCGCAGGTGCTTGTCGCGGACGAGAGCGTTGAGGCGACCGGGGGTTCCGACAATGATGTGCGGGTGAGTATCCTTGCTCTTGAGGATCTCGGCATCCTTCTGGATGGGGGTACCACCGTAGAAGACACCGGTCTTGATGTCGGGCATGTACTTGGAGAATCGGTTGTACTCGTTGCGAATCTGGAAGGCGAGCTCACGAGTGTGACACATGACCAGGACGGAGCACTCGCCGGCGACAGGCTCGACCTGCTGGAGGGTGGTGAGGACGAAGATGGCAGTCTTTCCGAGACCAGACTTGGCCTGGCAGATGACATCACCGCCGAGAAGCGCCTGAGGGATGCACTTTTGCTGAACTGCACGATCGACCCGATGTTAGAAAATGGTCTCGCAAGGTTTGAACGGAGGAGGACGGAGAGGGAGTCGGTAGGTCCGTCCATCGTCGCAGCAAAGTCTCTCGTTCGAACGCAGATATAAGGTCGTCGATGCAGTCGAGGCCATCATCCAACCGTTCGTCGATCAAGTCAAGGTTCGTGAACCCAGACCTTTGGTCAGCCAGGAGCTCCCAGATGCCCCGCGCCGCACGCGCTGATTTGGAATCCCATCTCTTCAACTCCTGTAACGGACCGTCGAGTACGACCAGAGCCAGATGGCACGAGCTCGATGTGAGCTGGTCGATAGTGTCCGCGAGCGACGACGCTTCTGAAGAACCCGAAGGTCCATAGCAGACAGTCGCTCCGACCAGTGAAAGCGAACCTGCTGTCCGTTTTCGTTCCGGTATAAGGCGCGGAGGAAGTTGCTGCCCCCAAGACGAGACAGGACCCCCTTGTCTCATTTGCGATGCACTCCACCATCATCCGTCTCCCCGATCGACTCGAGTGATTTAACTTTGACCAGAATTCTTTGCTTTTCTTGCTTGCGAGATGGACGGACCCTTTGTGGAATGCAGGAGGGGCATTTTGAGGGTAACGATAGGCTGCAATGGAGTAAGAGTGTATGTTCAGGACTGACCCTCCGAAGGATGCTCGAAGCCACAGTCGGTGATGGCGCGGATCAGTTCAGGCTTGAGAAGGAAGTCGCGGAAACCAGAGGAGTGGATGCCAGCATAGGAGCCCTTGGTCTGGACGTCGCCAGTGGCGGCCTCGGCCTTCTTGCCGTTGGCGGGCGCGGCGGTCTTCTGGGTTTCGAGCTCCTCGTCAGAGTAGTCGATGAGATCCTCCTCGGCAGACATGGTGGCTGTTGATGATGATCAAAGAGATCGCAAGAATGGAGGAGTCGAGAGTGGTCGCGAGGTCAAAGTCGCGAGGCTGCTGGTAAACAAAGAACGGGAGGGCGCAGAAAAGGGCTGCAGGTGGTAGAAGAAAGGATCTTTCGATGCGCGCAGCTGGCGAATCGAGAGTGAAGGGTTAACTTGAGAGAGGTCGAAGTCGGCCGAGCGGTAAAGGCTGAAAGGACCCAAGGTCGCAAGATGCAGGTGAAGTTAGAGGAAAGGTGAAAGAAAGCTTGCTGGAATCGATTCCAGTCAGCACGACAAGTGAAAGCTGACTACAGCCGCAACAGCCAGCAGCAGGGGGCCGGAGCGCGCACCAGGCCGCTGGCTGCCCTTTGCTTCGCCTCACTGGTTGCCTTCCAGATACGGAGCTAGCCCGTCTCGGCTGTGGTGCGCCCACTTTTCAAGGAGACGGGGAAGGCACGGGCCACTTCTGCGGGGTGATCCTGGCAGCCTGGTACTAAGGTACCTAGGAAAAGCTGCAGAGCTAGGTTTGCTGGAGACGGCCTAAAGAAACTCTACGAACAGTCACTTTAATACAGACCGACACCTTCTCAAACTTGCCAATAACAAGTCACGTCTTGGCTGTGTCCAAAAGTCCATATCTAGAGCTTCAGTCACGGGTCACCTAGCGGATGCAGCCACACGTAATCGGAACACATCTGAAGAGACATCTCGCCGTCCAACACAAACATCACCTCTCAAAACTGCTTGCCGCCGCCGCCATGGCGAAGAAGACTGGTGTACCAAATCGGCACATTTACTCCCGCATCTCATTTCTGTATCAAGCGGCAACATACTTGTCGGAAGCGGGCAAACGAGGACCAAGCAATACCAGTCAGAAGATATTGCCCAGGGCGAACGACTTGGTTGCAACGGGCCGAACAGAAGACCACGGTGACGGGGACAACGGCCAGACCAAAACCACAAGGGAGGATGAGCACCCAGCAACGATAGAAAACAGGTCGCGCCACTTCCTCACAGACCTCCGCAGCGTCGCCCAGAAAGCTGTCATCCGGATCAGTCCGGACATGAAGCGGACCATCTGCAAATACTGCGACTCCCTCCTCGTTGACGGCCAGACGTCGTCATCCGCTGTCGACAACAAGAGCAAGGGCGGCAAAAAGCCGTGGGCGGATGTACTGGTGATCAAATGTCATACGTGCGGTGGCGAGAAGCGCTTTCCCATCAACCAACGGAGGCAGAAGCGACGACCTCAACGCGCAGCAGCCCCGCAACCAGACCAGCAGAACGGGACCTGAGATGTTGTGTGCATTCCTCAACCCCCCATCTCATAGCCTGAGCTGCCTGCGGCGAATACCAGGTTCTCACTCTGGAAGACTCACTCTGGACGACTCACTCTGGAAGGCATGCGTAGAAGCTTCGTCCAATCCCAACGGCCGCCCTTTTTTTGGTATATGCCACCTCTGCCTCTTCACTGGCAACGAAGGACAAGAGGCTCGCGTCGTTCCAGAGCAGACGAACGGCGTGGCGACTGTTGGCGGCGGACTGCCAGCTACGCCCCGCATGCTCCCAAACGTGCTCTTGGCTCGGTCGTTAATCATCTGTTGCACTCGTCGGCGCAAGTGATTCCATGGTCTTCCTGGGACCAGAGCTCACTTCCGTCCGCCAGTCTGCTGCGCCTGCTCCCTCACAGACTCTTCCCCGAGCACCTTGCTGGCAGCCATAAATCTGAAGACGTCAATCAGCATGTGCGGCTGGCACCAAGAGAGGAGCAACAAACTCACAGCCCGCCATGCCAGCTCCCGAGGCCACGCATGCATTCAGCCTGCACACTGGTCATGCGAAGAAGGTTCTCGGTGTCTGCGAGATTGTTGGACAGTTGGGCAAGCTGGGAGTGCAGCTGCGTCTGAAGGGGGAATAATCAGCCGGCGGCCACCAGGAGACAGTTGACAGTTGACAGGGGTCATCAGTTGTCAGATAGAAGCATGCTAAACCCACTCAAAACGTACCAATTGTCTCTGCTTGACCGCGCTGCCGGAGGTGGCCATAGACTGTCGCTGCGTGCTCTGGTTGTTGTTCATCGTGACGAGATGCTGCCTGTTTGACCTTGTAAATGTCTGCGACCTGTTCTAGAGGCGCCTTCAGGCCAGCCGAGACTGATGCTCTTGTAGTATTGTGAGGAAGCGGGCGCTTTGCAGCGTTGCTGGATGAACGAGGCGGTGGTGTTGTTGTTGTTGACGCGTTGGGGTTCTGTCCATGCCCTGGGCCGCGATGTCAGTGCCAGGTGGCGACCGGCTGGCAGCGGCTGGTGGGCTGCGACTTCCCACTACGAGAACAACGACCATCGATCTTGAAGTCAGCCACTGTTGAAAGTCCAGATTTGCTCTTGTAGAAATGAATGAAAATTTGACTGTATTCGGCAAACCACCAAATCTCACCCTTAAGCCTTTTTTTTGTATCTTGAAAATGGAGAGCCGGAGGACGACATCGTCTCTGACCATCACCTTTCCCCATTCGGACGACCTTCCAGCGACCCAAACCAGACATTGATCTCAACCTGGAGGCACATTCGAGCCGGTCACAGGCGCCACCATCTAGATACCGCTCTCTCCCGCACTCGACCACGTTCGATGTGGATCTTCCCATTTCGGGGCCCCCCAAGCTTTTGTGCCACCTCGGGCCGGCGCATAGCATCGTTCCTGCAGTACGACCGTCCGTCACCCGTCGGGTTTCTGCCGATGCTGTAGTATATTTATAGGATGGATATAAGAGCACGCCCCCCCCCCCCATTCCCCCCCAAATGCCCTTTTGCGTACAAGCTATGCGTAACCGCAAGGCCGAGGAAGGACCAAGCTGCTGCACTGTGCTGTGTGTGCGCCACGCTGTATAGTAAGTGATGATATGGCTTCGTAGTCTCCCAGGCATCACGAACCCACCCGCTTGTGTCACGGGCCAGGTAGTATGTTTGAAGTTGCCTTGCCACACTCCCGCCCCTGGGGCCCTCCCCCGGCCTCTCGAGCTTTGCGAGAGAATACGAAGTCTTCACCGTCCGAGCGGAGGTCGGTGTGGAGGGTCTTTTGGCGGCGGCGGCGACTCTTTTGTGTTGCGAAGATCAGCAGCAGAGGAGGAAAGAGAGCGGCACGGTGCAGTGCAGTTTGGGATACCGAGGAGGAGGAGGGGAGAGGCTTTAGGGCTGCATATTTTGCTATGTCTCTCTCCTTCTCCTGGTCAACCCTCCTCAGATGGCGTCGGGGAGTAGAAGGAAGTGCTGGTTGAGAAAGCGCACTCTCGTGGTATTACAAAAGGGTTGCCAACCACCCGACGGCTTTCCATCCCTGACGAGGCGTGAAAGCAGTAGCCATTTGGGTGAAGAGCGGCTCCTAAATGAAGAGCACCCGGGGGGGGGGGGAGATAGGTTGTGTGTATGTGTGTGTATACAGAAGAAATAGTTGTTTCAGGTCCTCTAATTCTGGTTGCAAGCCTCTCCCGCGACCCTGGATCTCCGTCTAGCCGGAGTCCGAAGCCAGTGACATCCTTTCTTACAAGCCCACCGGGCTCAACAAGCAGAACCCCAATTCCCCTATCATCCGCGCACATTCCGGGGCTTCTTCCCAGCTTCCGCAGCCTCCTCTCTTTTCTCCAGCATACGCCTTCCGCGTTCTTCCACAGCCCAGCGCCAGAATCGTAAACATGCCATGAATAGACGATACAAGTAGCCACTTGAATCGGCCACTCCGTCTGACAATTATCATCCTCCTTCTCGGCGCCCACCGGAAGAACACGGCAACCTCTTCGCCCCGCCATGCCAGCCTCACTAATCCCGCCGTGTACCATCATCCGGCGCGAGCGCTTGCTCTTTATTCCACAAACACCACCGCGTCCCCATTCTTCGGGTGGCCAGAACCCGGCCAATTGCAATTCAGCCGTCTTTTGGGCGAGGGAGGGGGGAATGGGTGGTAAAGTGGAAGGGACCAAGCACGCTGTTGGACGTGTTGACATGCAGTCGAACGAGGCGGAGTGGTGGGTGGGGGGGGGGGGGGGGAATAGGCATTCATCTTCCGCATCACAATGCTCTTTGCGTCTCGTCGAGCATTTCTAGACGACGGCCTTTCCGTCGTGCAACCCTCTATTTATATTCCCATCTGACAGCAGAGGCAAACTGCGGCATCTTCCCAGCCAGTGTAATGCAGAGTTGTTTGAGCATTAAAAGCAGACAAGGAGACACTTCAACGAACCTAAGACAGACTGGTGTGAACGAAAGGAAGCTGTGGTGTCTGTTCGACCACGGTTTGTGTTTTTATACAGCAGATTATATCCCAGCCTGATTGTCCCTTACTCCTCGCAGTGGCTGACAGCCTTCCTTCATCGGCCTCTTCATCTGCCACCCACCCTCCCTGGAGAAGACAACTCTAGTTCCCGCCCTGTCATGCGCTGAATACGGTTCCACAACCATGATGCTGCTCCTTTGCGTGCCCGTCTCCTCAGTCATCGTTCCAACAGATTCGTCCTCTCTGTGCGGACGGTAGCTGTGATGCGAATAGATTCCTCCGACTGCTCTTCTCCCACTCAAGACAGCAGTTGATCGGACGGGCGGCGACTTCAAAGACAGTTCGAAACGAAATCGGAGGCTCGGATGTGTTGTTTGGGTTGCATTACCGAAATAAAATAAGTATACTGTGATATGCTGTCTTCCTCTGGCCGCGCCGTGCCGAAATGCCGTATGTACTCTCGGATAAAGCCCCATTGTGCTCTTGCCCTCGGGGTCCGACCACTAGGATTATGTTTGATTGGCTTTGTACGGTCGTCATCTTTTGCGTGTTTCGAAGAAGTGTTCCGGCCAGATACTGTAAACCAAAGGCCCCTTGCGTCTCCGTTGCCCTAACGCCTTCTATTTGTCGTGTGCATGCCGTATGTTCGTCAAGCCGACAATCCGGAATGCCATCGTTACAACTTGGACAAGTGGTGCTGAAAAGAAAAAAAGAATCCGCGGCGCTCATCGCACACCCGTCGATTTGTTCAGACTCTGGATAAATGGTGTCAGTGGATAGCCCTTGCCCGTGGCTCGTGATCGGCCGGATTGGCATATCATCCTCGGCTGTTGGCACCGTCTGATCGTGCACTCAAGCTTCGCAAGGTCTTGGAGCTCGAAGATCGCAGCCGCTTTGATCCCCGCTTCAGCAGACGATAGCCGGGAAGGCGGCGATTCTAGCGTGCCGCAATCGAAGGACGAGCGCCGAGGCTGCTCTGGCTGCTGTGTGCAGATGGTGTATCGAGATTAGTGGATTCACCACTGCCCGCGCTGGCGCTCGCACTTCCGGTCAGACTTGGGACATTCTGGCCCTTGGAGGGCGGAAGAAGGTTGCTCACCCCAGCGTGCTGCTCAACTTGATGTGGCGCGACTGCGTTGCCATGGCCTGGTGGATACTGAGGCACAGGTTGGCGGACACCGTTCGGTGGTGACGGTCTTCCATTCATGCCTGGTCCGTAACCATTAGGCGGTGAAGGTCTGCCATTCCCTCCTCTCATAGACGGAGCATAGCCGGGAGATTGACTCGCCCTCCTCTGGAACATTGCATTCGGTCCGTTCGGGCCGTTCGGTCCGTTCTGCCAGCCGCCGCCCGCTTGAGAGGTCATCGAATTTGCTCGCGATTCGGCCTGCATTGCACTTCGGTCAACATGGCCGTATCTGTTGTCGGTGATATTCATCATCGGATCATCCAAGAGATTAGTGCCCAGGGCAGGAGCCTGGTTCACCATCTGGCTCGATCGATTGCGGGCACCAAAGCTGGGCCTGAAGCGGCCGCCTCTGCTGGATGGTATAGCGTCGAATTCTGGATTCTTGCGGAACGCCGAAGCTGATGGTTTCGACTGGTGCCGGTTCTTCCTGGATGTCACGCTCATCATGTCGAAATTGTCCGGATCGATCATGGGCACTGATGGTCCAGAGTTGGGGTCGAAGAAATCTTCTCCATCGTCATCATCGTCGTAGACAGGTCCCCTAGGTGGCGGCGGTCCTCGGCGCAGTCCTGGCGGACCCATTGGACCCCTCGGAGGGCCTCTCATCCTCATCTCTTGCTCCCGTAGTGCCATCTCGCGCTGCCGCAAGGCCATCTCGCGCTCCCTCAACGCCAACTGGTCTGGGTTCATCCCCTCACCCGCTTCAGGAATCTCATCGTCGTAGAATCCCAGATGGCCGAATTCCTCCTGTAGTCCTTCGTCTATGGAGCCTCGCCTAGATGGTTGCTGGCGGGCATAGCCATTCGGCAGGCCATTCATCGGAGGGCGGCCATAGCCATTAGGTGGACCAGCATTCGATGAAGGACGCCGCATCCCCGGGGGTGGGCCCATCTGTGACGCTCCCCGGGGCCGTCGTGGGGGTGCAATGCCATTCCCGTTGGTCATGCCGTTAGGAGGCATTGAACGAGGGGCCTGCATCGACATTCGAGCTGCCGGAGATGGCATGGCCATTGATGTAGGCGAGCCAGATGATGGCGGAGGCCCCGCTGCCGCAGCAATGGCGTCGTTCTTGGGCCTGGTCCTGTTCACCACGTTCAGGTGATGAAGCATGGCATACAGTGTCTCGATGCGCGGCACGCTGATGTTGGCTTCTTGCGCTAGCTTGACAGGTGAACCGAGAAAAGTCTCGACCTCCATCGGTCTTCGAGCTTGAAAGTCCTGCCACATGATGCTGTCCGTTACCGTCTGCCTCATCATATCATCTATCGTCTTCTGCTTGAAGTCCGCATCGAATTTGCAGTCCTGGGCGGCAGCTAGCGCTAGCAGCTCGTCGATCACACCGGTGATGAGTGGCTTCACAGCGGGTTTGGCGAGCAGCTCGGAGTAGCTTGCCGTGTCGAATATGACGCTGGCGGGATGAAAGGCGATTGGGCTACATAGACTGGTCAGCCTCGCGAAGACGAAATTGGGGAACAAGGCGCAACCTACCCTACAACACGCTGGTATTGGTGTTGCCGGATGTTGGGCGATACTTTGGCATCGACCTGACCGGAGCTCAGAGTCATAGCCAGAGCTGAAGCCATATCGTCTTGTATCGTCGCTGGAATCGCGGAGTTTCTCTTGGCCGGACCGATCCAAAGTTCTGTGGATCCTTTGTGCTCGAACTCGCTCTGGCCCAGCTGCACCAGGTCTGCGCCTGCTACAAGAGACAAGACCACGTTTGTCGGATACCTCTCTTCGATAGCTGCCTCAAGACCAATCGTATTCGTGGTGTTGATGAGTATGCAAGTGTGGTTAGGTACAACGACTGAATCGATGACGGACGCCAAGTCGTAAATATCGGGCAGGGCTTTTACGCAGAGGACAACGTAATCAAAGGACCCTTCTCTACGATTTAACGCCTCTTCTGGTGATCTGACCACTATTGTGCATACACATCAGTACCTTTCCTTCCGATCAAGGGATGCTCGGCTCGTCTGTGGTGGTTCTTACCTCTACGGGGCTTGAACCGTTCGTTGCCAAAGACTGCAGACCTGAGCAAGAGAGTTAGTATATCAGGAGGACCCATAGACGCGGAGTGGAGTCTTGCTGCTGGTGGCCCGACTTACTTGAACGAGATGCCATATTGTGCAACGTGGTCATAGCCAGACTTCCAGACGAGAGTGACATCACAAGCGTTGGTGGCTTGAAGCCTCCACGACAGGAAGGCAGAAACAGCATTTCCGCCCACTATAAATATGTTCATTAGCTCCATGTCGTCCATGTCGATACGGTCAGCGACGGATGCGGGTGCACCGCATCCTAGAAGAGAAGAAGCAGCGAAAACGAGTGTGGTGGAATGGAGATCAGGGAGGCTAGAGGGGGTAGGACGGGTGGGAAGGGGGTAATTCAGGGAAAGACACTCGTCCTTTAAAGGTCCCGAAGAATGCAGCATCGCACTTGTGGGAGGAACGCAGAATATAGAGTGCAGAGGCAACACCGCACAAACTGAGAATAAGAGATCGTACAAGGTACGACTTGGTCGGATGCAACATACCTGATAGGATCTTCAGACGTGGAGAGGTGGGAGCCATGATAGGACACTAGTGAGGTAGCCACGCGGGAGGCCGAGTTTCGAGACAGCGGTTGTGCAGGCGAACGAGCAACCTTGTTCACTGCAGGTATGCAGCTCTCGCGATCAGCAAGGTCCAAAAATTGGCCACTGCTGATGTAGCCCAGTGCCACGGCTCGACGCAAGTGCCTGCTACTCCCTTGCTGTGGCTGATCGTTTTCTCCTTTTGGCCTTCCGCTCTCTTGCAGATGTTCTCTTGCCAAACTGTTGATCACTCGAGAGGTGGTCTGGTGTTGTGATTAGCCCGAACCGCGATGATGCACCTCTGCGTCGCCAACTACTCGACGGTTCCTCCAGATCTTGTGGGTTTTCTGCGGACCACGCAAGGTGCAGGTGGTCCAGAGTCTGACGGCGGTTGAAAGGGAAGATGATGGCTGGATTCGCAGGCGAGAAGTGAGAAGAGGCTGTCTCAAAAGGACGCGGGTCCGTTCGGCGGGCGATGTGGGTGATGCAGACGTGGGCAGACGTTTGGCAATGGGGGAGTACGGCGAGTACCGAGTCAATTATGAGGAAGTCGTAGCGTAAATAGGACGAAGCCGTGGCACTCTGGAAGAGACGGCGATGCAGCGCAGCCAACGAGCTGGGTTGCACTGGGCGACGGGGTCGGAAAGGTGGTTTTTTTTTTATAAACGAGCGACAAGCGGAAATGCAGAGCACCTGAGGAGATGAATTGAGGTCAGCGCGGTCGCAACTGTGTCGTTTCTGCGTTGCGGTCGGGTGGGAAGAGGGAGCTCGAAGGTCGTGGGCGGCGAGATGGATGGAAATTGAATGGAGGTCGAGCAAAGGCAGAAAGGTAAGGAGTGAGGTTGAGGATCAGGATCAGATGAGATTCGAAAAGATCAGGATCAGGTTGGAATTGCGGTGCGCTCAGACACTCGAGCAAGTCGGGAACCTTGAGTGGGCAGGCTGTGGGGACGGCAGGTAGGGCGGACTGGGACGACCTTGGGTGGAGGGGGGGTCGCAGGAGACAGGCTCGAAGGGGCTGGTCTGGGATGGCCAGCGTTCAGAAGGTTTGGGTTCTGCCCTCTGAACGAAACCCGAATCCGTACCCAAACGCACAGCCGGGCAAGCAGAGGAAGCCTGGCAAGGTAGCAGCGCGTGGGGTTTGATAGGCCGGCAGACAGTGCTAAAAGCCTTGGAAGGCTTGTGGGGGAACCAGGAAGTGCCTTTGGAAAACGCTACTGACCTGAAAATGGGTTGTGGCTGGTCCCTTGTTTCTCTTGTCAGGGCTGGGATCAATGGCGCAAAAAAAAAGATGCCAGGAACTCCAGGAGGACCGAGTCCACCCTGATGAGGCAGAGGCGATGAACTATGCCCCCAGTCTGGTCCCAGACGGTAGCACTTGATAGGATTGGCCCAAAAGCAATCAGCGACGTTAGAGAAGCTGGTGATTGCTGGCTGATCGATTATCAAATGCTTGCCGAGAAAGATCTGAAGGATGTAACAAGGACTGCGAATGAGTGCAGTCGTGCAGTCGGCGACAAAAAATACTGGTACAGAGGAGATGGGCGACGACAGTATGGACTACTGCTGCTGCTCAGGCCCCTTGTGGCTGTCTCGTGCGTCCGACGATATGCTGGATCAGAGTGCCGCGTGTATCGGTGCTTCGCTATTGCTCTCTGTCCAAGTCATAAGCGTCGGCGTCACAATGGTGATGATGCTGATGATGTTGACAATGCTAATTGGCGACTTCTGCTTCCAGGAGACTGGAATGGAAGGGAGGGAGGGACAGGCGTCGGTAGGACACGACACGATACGACACAACACGACACGACACGACACGACACGATGCCCGATGCCGCTGTTTGATGGCAGAGTTGTGGCAGACCGCGACAGAGGACAAGCCTAGTATGTTGTGGGTATGGTGCGGGCGTGTGTCTTGCAGGACCAAGACTGCTGCTACCTTGCAGATTTAGGGTCAAAGGCGTGAACGACGGAACAGGAAGAAAACAACTAAAAGATAAAAATGCTAGAAGGGTTGGGTCAAGTTAGGTACGAGGTACGAGGTACGAGGACCAGATCTGACTGGACTGCAGGTGAAAGGAAAGGAAAAGGTTGGATGTTTGTAAAGTTAGGTTGTCAGATTGAGTGTGTCGGCTAAATTGGGGGGCATAGCTCTTGGGGGTGCAGCCTTGAGGAGAGTGTGCAATGGCGGAATTATTTAGTAGACCCAGACTGGAACTTAGGCCTGGGCCAGCCAAACCTGCATGCAATACATAGTCACAGCGACTGCCAGTGGGGCACAACTCTTCTCGTCCTTCTCTTCCTCTCAACTCGGCCTCATGGGCCCAGATAACGAGGATGAGGCTGAGAAGAAAATTCACAGCAGAGAACGGAGGAGCAGAGCTCAAGCCTCTCCCCCCCAAGATGCCATGGTCACTGTGTGGTACTACTGCACAGACACCAGCAAAAGAACACGGAAGACTGGCACGACTTGGAAGACAGGGTGGGGCCATGGAGCCACCAGGCGCTGCACACAAGCCTGAAAGCGCATGGGGATTGCACGGTTCTGGGCCGCTTTCGAAAGCTTGGGTTCGTGTTTTGGCATCGGGCTGGATACCGTACATGACGCCTCGGTGTGTTGTGACCCAGTTGGCACGTACATACAAGGTGACCACATCCCCAATCTTCATCAATTGCGTGGCCTTGGTGGCCCAGTCCCAGTCTCCACAGGCCATCAACAGAAGAAGCATGGCAGAAGTCCTGTGCTGATTGGCCAGATGGGCTTGAATACGGTACGAGTGGGTAGTCAGGAAGAATAGAACGGCTCTAGGACTTGCTAGGAGGGCTGTCAGCATGCTAGCACGCCAGGGGGCCGCAGGCGATTTCAAGGGGGGAGGGAGGATCCCCACCAGAGCGAGAGTGACCACTACTTACAAAGTACCTCTCTGTCAAAGGGATCCGGGCCAAGCTACAGCCAAGTCATCTTCACTTTCTCGAAGGCTCCCAGCTATCAAACCTTGTAGCATTTGTAGGAGGGGGCCGGTTGGACGGCCATGGGGGTGGCTTGGCCTGGATTGACTTGTGACATTTGTCAGAGGGGTACGTCAGAGTTGGCTGGGATCGCCATCGCGAAAAAGGTACCTCTTGAACACCGCCGACCTGACATCGCCCGTTTCCTCGTAATCCCGTGCATGCATGCGGAATGCGGGTTGATGTGGTCCCCGGGACCAGAATAGGATCTGCAACGATCATATCCAAACTCGTTTATAGACTCGCCTATACGATCACAGAAATCGAGATGTCCCTCTCATTGACATTTGTGACAGCCCGGCTGACGCGATACTGCAGTGACACTGTGACATTAGCAAATTTCCATCCCCATTCAGTATGAACTTTACTTTGATAGTATATGGGAATGTACATGCGCCATATCCACTTTGAATCGACAGCGATGTATTGTGCGCGTATCAAACACTGTGCCTACTCGTTTGGTTTTTTGTTTTTGTTGTTGTTGCAGCCATCTAAATGAACCCTGCAGTGAGTGCCCTGCTAGGCAAGGGTGATTGAAGCTGCCTGGATAGATCAAAGTGCGAAGTACCACGGTACCACGGTACTGTGGTGCACGGTAGAGCTTGGCCCGTACCGGTTCCTTCCAACTCGGTCAGAATACTGTGCAGCTTGTCGAGGAAGGAACAAGTTTCTCTGTGCCTTGAAACAAGCCGGCCGTCAGATTGGGACTTGACATTTATGACTTCAACCTCTCATCTCGTCTCCTCCTGGATCTGAGCCTTGCGGGCCTTGAACCAACCACCTGCACCCCATTTGCATGCCTGCTCATCGCTTTACCCGTCCGTTCGATCAGCCGCGGCCGGCCACAGGAAGTCCCAGCACATTGTTCTCCCCTATCTCCTCCCCTCTCTGCCCTGACAGTCTGGGCCCTGACAGCGGAGCTTACCTCTGGCGGGCCCCGACTGGTGACTAGGCCCGTGGACCGCGGACCTTGCCGACTCTCAAGGACTTCGAAAAGATTTCAAGCATTCTCCTCATCCGCCCGTCTCACCGGCCTGGTGAGCACGGTTCAATGCCCTCAATAGGTACTTCTGTTTCGAGACCTCTGCCTAACCGCGACATGCACGCCCACCCGGCTCTCAGCACTGTGACCTGATGGGTATGCTATGCATACTATGACAGCAGAGCTACTGCTGCTGAATTATGCACAGTGCGATGTGTCACTTGTCTTTCTACTGTGTGGTAAAGGCGATGGAGACAGATTGTCGACGGACTGTTCCGGCAGCCCAGTCAGATGCGCAGCCCAGGCCTACGCGTCAAGAGCCTAGACAGCATCCAGAATCCAGATCCCTAGCTCGCCAAACACCACAATCTGGTTGACGGCTCTGAGTCGGAGCAATTCGCTTTTTGTCACCTCACACAGACTCACGGAGTAGTCCGGCGACCCAGCTCTTCGGATTTGGTCCTTTTTTGCCTCTCTCTCTTCCTTCCTCTGGGTCCAATACCGACCACCAGGCAAGCTCTATCCTTGCCCCTTGTCGCTGGTCGTCCCACCAATTCGTAGTGTGAGGTCGAGTCGGAGCTGCGGTCGATTGCGAAGCTGCGTCCGTGCTAGTTCCGGGCTTCTCGAACTAACGTCCAACCTTGGAATCCCTTCGCCTGCGCCACCAAGATCACTCACCGAGTAGGACGCGGCCTCTTCGGCTCTTGTCAGTAGTCGGTCAGACAGCCCCGGGCAGGGGCAGGTGCACAACTCGGTGCTTCACCAGCACCACCCGGATGGCGCCAGGGCAGCCGCTTGAGGTTGCTATGCACCACTGTTATCCTCCTTCTGCGCTGCACTGCTGCAGGCCATTGACGGAGATGCGGACATTATCACACCTCCACGACGAGCCACCCTTGCCTGTCCGGTATCAAGTACTAGTACTGGCCGGCGCTCGGCAATGGCGTACAGTCTGCTGCCACACGTCGCTTGCGCCCCTGGACTCGAAAAGTATCGGCAACTTGTCAGGCTTGTGTGCTTGCGGCGACCACTTCAGCCGTTAAATTGCACCACCAAAATGGCCGAGAACAATGATGGATCCAGACAAGGATCTCCATGCTCCTGGGCTGCGACGTCGAGGTGCAAGCTCGTTGCCGCCTTCGTATTCCAACTCGCCTTGATGATCCATCCCACGCTGACTGGTCCGAACACCACCCCAAAGTCGTATCAAAATGAAGCTCGGGTTGATAAGAAATTCGGGTTGCACACAACGCGACTGACTGCTCGACAGCTTCATCGTTCGGGTGCGTGTCCCTCGCAGTCAACTTGGCTCCTCTCGTACAGTTTGCACCACAATCCAGTGGCTCGGCTTGTTCCAGCGAGCCCTGGGTCCATCATCCCAGCCCGTCAATCTTGTGGGCCGTTGATGTTTTGGCAGAGACCCCCCTGGATTCTATGCGCGCTAGGATCGAACGGCAGAGACTGACTTCGTCAAGTGCAGATTCAAGACAAGAGTTAAGTAGCCTTCGCCCAGACCAGAATTTCCTCCTTTTGCAACGACTCTTGGCCTTGTGGGGGCACTGGGTACAAAGACACTCAGTTCGAACGATTTGGAAGTTCGGGAGCTACAGCCGACCACGCGTGCAGACAGGCAGAGTACATCGGCCCCCAGGATGCAGCGCTCACCAAGCTGGCAAAAGCTTGGCAATGGGAAATTGAAAGAATGGCTTTTTCGGTGCAGGATTGCACTATCAAGACCCTCGCTGCCGCTACCGTCTCCCACACCGTACCGAAGACAAGAATCTGGCAATCTCAGCGAGTCAGATATCTGAAGCCGTCATCTCGCCATAGTTTCCAACAGCCACCCTTCTGTATATGACTGCCCAGCGTTTCCAATTTCGGTAGCGAAACTAGTGACAGGCCTGACAGCCCGACGGTCGTGCAAGAAACACCCCAAAGACTCAACTAATGAGATACAAACCCGCGACATGGGCAAGAGGTGTACGCCAACGATGGCTTGCGTGCTGTTTTCGGAGCCTCCGGAATAAGCATTTCGTCAATCAATTGATGGGTGACAAAAGCGATCCCGAACTCCAGCGCGTATCCTCGGAGATAGCAACACGCTCAACCACCCCACAGTGACGGGTGAATGACGCAGTTGATTGACACTTCCCGAGCGCACGGCTCGGCCGATCCAATGATGATATTCCACTGCTCGAAGCCGATCACGCAGAACACGTCGTCCGGTTCACGTGAAATTTGACCCAAGCCTTTGGGATTGCGACGACTTAATAATGGTTTCTGGCTTGAGAGCGCGGCGGGATGCTTGCTTGGGCAGGCAGCTACGTGCGTCCGTCCAGATCATCCCAGCGACCTGCGCTGATCCGTGTCTCTGGGTCCTCGACCCCTGCCACTGCCTCACCTGGCAGGCTTTCTGTCTGGGCCTTGGATGGCAGACGCGTCGCGTGAAGAGTTCATCGGAGCAGTTCGATGCCTCTAGCTGGTGTGTTCGCTGGTGTGTTCAGTCTCACTAGCACCTGCTATTCGGCTTTCATCACCGCCTTGTCATGTGTCTAAAAGCAGACACTGACCCGGCGGTGAGGACCTATATCACACCTGTTCTTGAGGCTCGTCTTCCAAGCTACATGCGAAGGGTCAGAGAATCCTAGAGCAAACCATACTTGATCTTGATGTTAAGCCTGTAGGTGGTATTGGCTGGCTGTGACCCTCCTCCTCCCACCCAGCCACTCAACGATGGCGGACTTGACACACTTTTTTAATTCATTTCTCACCGTTCGGTGGCAGTTTCTCCAGCACACACGGAGAAGAACCCTTGCAACCTTTCAACCTCTTCATCATAAATGTGCACGCGCTCGGTCGAGGTCGTCGAAGCTGATGCCGATACCCGTCTTGCGTCGACATCTTTCAATTGAGTGCACATCTCCGCAATGACCGGCACGATCAAATATTCAAGGCACGGTTGAGTTTTTGGCGATGACAGAAGCCCGGGCGCGGGCAGGCGTGCTTGAATCATGGACCGATGCATGCATCTCAAATCTGTACCGGTGCTCTGGACGCGATTGAGGTGTCTATTCATGCCTCAGTCATGCCGTAGGGTCTGATGGCTCCACAACCAGGAGATCCTCCAACGAGCCCGTCGGGTCGGTACCGAACAATATCTTTTCGTCTGATCTCGTCTGCTGAAGTTGATCAAGGATCTTGTGCGGCTGTCTCCGTGGAGCAATGCACCGGCAGGCCGGTTGTGAACTGGGATCGCTAATCTGGCATCCAATACATCGAGCAGTGCACCTCCCTGGACAAAACACGCCATCAGGCCGTCGACTGCGCACTCTCCACGGTGGCGAGCAGGATTCTCAACGCCAACAAGGTCGAGCGTGGGCAGTTCGCGACATTCAACAACACGGGCCATATCACCTTGTTCGTGATGCATCCTTGCTCGCTATGCTGGCGCTTGAGGCCTGAGACCGCATCGTGGCGAACAACGGTTTAAAGTTCACGCCTCAACTTTGCCCAGCCGCACCTTCTGGGTGCCGGCTCCTGTCACATACATGGATCTTCGTCAAATCTTGGACGTGCAGATACGAATTGACGAATCACCTCACCGCAAAGCCCACGGTATGCTCGAACTCTGTAAGTTCTACGGCTCTTCCCAGGTTTATGGCCACGCCTGTGGCTGCAGGAAAGATCGAGCTTTCAATGTTCCTTGGGTGTGGCTGAATCAGTGTCACCACAAGAATGACAGTCCTGGTCAAGCCCGGGGTTGTCATGTCTGCTGTAAGTAACTCAAAACTTCGGCTGTTCTGTTGAATACACTGTAGCGGTCGCTCTGTAGGGTTCACATCGCTTCGCTCTAGATACTTTCCACGCATCCTGTCATGTCAATGTCAGCGGGGGCTGACAAGATGAAATACGGAGTGCCGAAGTGTCAAGTCGGCACGCACGCCGCTGACACGGGTGCCGCATAAGGATCCAGGAACCGTCCAACAGTCGTCAGCAGCTGCGCAGGTATGCTGCCATACCCATGACGATGGCGCCCTCGCTTGCAAGTCGACCAGACTTTCTGCGTACACCTGGAAACGTGAAACCATCAAATCACTTGACACGCCCTTCCCTTGTTCCCCCATGCAGGTACAATAGATCAGGGCGGCGCGAACCCTCCGGTCTACGGAACCAATCGCCTTGTCCATCAGGGTTTATTTGCGTGGCCGTCTCTTGACAGTCCATAGCCTTGAACGTCCCGTGTCGCTAAGGTGCATTGTACCACGGTAGCTACCCGCGAGGCGAACGCGGCTGTAGGGGGAGAGACGCATCAACCCACGCGCGACCGTCAAGCCTCTGGCAAGTTCATAGGCTGCCGGGCCCAGGCCTTGCAATCTGCAAGCGGCCGTGGCCCAGGCCAGCTGTCAACGAGGGTCGAATCAGCGCGCCCGGGAACCCTCATCGTCCTCGGTGGTACGGTTCGGATGTTGGGTCGTCCGGACCTAAGGGGGGATTGCGAGGTGAGATCGGTGGTGGATGGGCTGCGCGTCTCCTTCCTCACCTTGCACGTGGCCCAGGTGGCTCCGGATGTATCTCCGCTCGGTGTATATATGCGCCCGACAACTTAACGATGCCATCTGCGCGATGCTGACGAGGCCTGCGAGTTGCTCCTGGGATTGAATGAAGGAGGGCTGCTAGGGCTGCAAGGGCCAGTCCCAGGACTAGTTTGAACCGTAGACGTCGTCTTGATGGCATGCTGGTTCAAGGCGTCTGTCACGCCAGTGATCACCGTCCGGGCTCAGCCATACCGTTGTGTCGGCGCAAGGTGTTTCAGCAAATAGTGTTCTCGTCTTGGAATGTTGCCACTATCCAGGACGTCTCTCTATTTCTCAGCTTGTCAGAGAGCCGCATAGCTCCAGAAAGCTGGTTCCCAATGAGAGCGCCGCCGTATTCTTCTTGCATGCTCTTTGCGTATATGCCCCTACAATATTACCAAAACGTCCAATGGACAGCTGACATGCACTGTAGATCTGGGGATCGTCGACGCGCAGTTCTGGATATAGCTGTCACGCTTGTAGTTGACGTACACACACGGACTCTCGTTCTTTCTTTGTTGTTCTATTTTCAGCTCACCTCACGTTAGTACACGTCTCGGGAAGTTCGCCGCAGTGTGATGGCGGGAACTGCAAGTGCGGACCCTTGTAACAATCAAACCACCCACACAAAACCGCGGGGTGGTTATTTTCTGGTGCGCCGTCATTGCTCGGAGATTTCCAGAAGTGAGGTCAGGTCCCTAGTGAGCTGGTTGCCGCTTTTGGGGGGGTTCGTTGCTGATCACTTGCCCCGAGTTGGCTGGTTTCAAGGTATTCCGTTGCCACTGGCCCGAGGCGGGGATGATCATTTCGTTACTACCTAATAACTCAGATATGTATTGATACAATACAAGTGGTGGTGATGGGGGTTTGGGTGCAGAACTATACAATCGGCATTTTGAATTAAGAGCCGCACTCATTCGACCTCGTCTCCACCCCCATATTCATGGCTCTCGAGCTCTACGTACCCACCATGCACTCGCAACCCAGCCCACGCTCTTCGCACCCACCAACCCCCCCCCGGGCGCCTCTTGACCGGTCCATACGAGTTCAGATTGAAGGCCCCCTAATGTCCATCCAAAAACTAGTCCCGGACCATTCATGGCACTTCACAGCAGAACCACAATATTTCCCACAGCCCGGTGGGGAGGCGCCTGCAAAGTTGACTTACCAAGCACTCTACGGGACAGATATACGCCAAAGAGTCGTTGGTGATATGCTTGTCCGGGATGAATACCCGGGATGGGTAATGGAAGGAAAGATACCAAAGAGGTAGGGTATTATTAACCCGTCATTTTCACATTGGTAGTCAGCTGAAGCAGTGACCACCTTTGGTGGCAGTGATATTGACTACTATGGTGTCACGTTTGACCACCTGGTCCCACCCCACAACCTCGGCCCTGAAGTCCTGCAGATCAACATTGTGGAAATGGACGACGATGAGGGTGTACATGCAAACACCTACCTGCCGTTCCAGGCGGACCCAGCAGATTACACAGGCAAGCAGGTTCTGGCTGTACCTCGATATTGTCAAGAGAGGAAAGGAACGCAAGATCGCCCGAGGGTCAATTGGTCAGTGAACGAGAGGGACACAGAAGCACAACAGGCCAAGACATAAGACGTGAGACGCATATTTTTTAACGTATTTTTTCTACTTCATATCATACTATATCAGTATGCTTAAATGCGACCAGCGACTTTCCTGGTACTCAAAAGTTGTTGGTGAGGGACGAAGTGGGGCCTCAACTGTTGCAGCGTTGCTGGCTGTCTCAACATATCCGCGCCACCTCTCTGTGAGAGGGGGCTACTGAAAGCCTTGGGCCCCGAGTATTGATTTTTTCCCTTTCTTTCTTCTTTCTCCCCTTTCCTTGGAACAACTGCGATGCGACACTATCCCAGATGTGGTACTTCTTTTCGAGTTTGCTTTTGCTAGGGCGGTTGCCCTGACATATCTGCACCGGACCCTGCAGGATAGCCGAGGGAGGTGGCGATATTTCTCCGGTCATCACCAGCTCCCCGAGGCCCGGGGGGGGGGGGGGGCAAAGGAAGGAAAGGCGCCCCTGAGCTGGCTACCTCTCGGGGTTGCGGCGTCGTGCGCGCTGTGCGACTCGCCGAGCGCCTTTGCAGGGGCAGTCTGATGATGCTGCAGTCCTGAGGCCCTGAGAGGCTGGCTGCGTTCGTTTTGCAAAGAGATTGCTCGCGGACAAGGAGGCGGAGGAGAAGGAGGCTGCCCAAGGTATCACGAACAAACCGCCACTCGCCTCCCCCCTCCCCCCATCACCGCCTTTTTGCTGCGCTAGATTCGCCCCCGAAAGGTAACCGGAGAATCTAATCTGTCTAAAACGGCGGCGCATGCATGGAAACAAGTTGTCGTGCGTCTGCCAGCTGGTTTCTCATACGTTGGATGCATTACCAGCCGCCGGGCCCACCACGTAAATGAATGCAGGTTGGGTTCAGTCGGGGGAAAGAAGGCGGGCGCGTGAAGAGGCGCTGTGTCACTTGCTGCCTGGCCTGCGGTGACCCGGAACTCGAGGGCTGTTGGGGGGGGGGGTGTGTTATCCTTGGCACCATGCTATAGCTGATGTGCGCGTGTGGGAGGGAGCCCCATCCCGTCGTGAGCCCAGAACTTTTTTCGTCTGCGAGACGTGCGAAGTGACCCAGTATTCAATCCTACTACCGTGGTTTGTACAACCACGTTGACGGACGGATCTGGATGTGTTTGGTGTCATGTGTCGTACCAATGGCCATACAATCTGAGGCAGGAGGAGACTTGCGCGAGAAACTGTGACCACGTTGTGGAGCAACCAGTCGGAACCTCTAATGGTGGATTTAATGAACACTCGTATATATCGGACGCGTGCTCGTTTCCGTGCATGTTCCTTGTTGAACAATCACCCCTCCTCACGGCAGGACCCTCAACGATGCCGGAGAAATTCAATTACCACGTGGCAGAAGATAGTAATAAGTTATTGTTCACATCTGCGAGAGCCTGCGACGGGGACAGGAAAAGGAGCTGCTAGCCCTGTCTCCTGAAGCACCCTTCCACAGTGTGTCGTATCTGGTATCATGATAGAATCGTGTCTCCCACCCACTCCCCACGTACTCACGTAAATGAAGCAGACCCAACAACGCCATAGCATCGACAGCGCCCACCCAACAGTCCGCTGGAACGAAATTCAAGATTCCACTTTATAATCAAGCGCTAGCAACACCCTTTAGGCTCTTCTTGATCTCGACACACTTCGCAAAGTCCATCTTGCCGCCCTCAGGGGGCATGTGCTCACCGCTGGCGATGCACATGACCCTCATGCGCTCGTCGTACTTGAGGCCGGGAAGTAGCTTGGGCGTTATGAGGAAGTACTGGCTCGTGTGTTCCTTGCAGGCGATCTCCACCATGCGCTCATGGACCATGCGCTCATTCCGCGGGTCCATGCCCTGATTGATCTCATCGACCACGCGGAAAGGCGCCTGGGCCATTGACTGCAGGGACATCAGATAGAAGATGGTCGAGACGGAGCGCTCGCCGCCGGACTGGCGGTGCTGATCGAGTTTCTGGAGGGTCTCGTTCTCTCTGCGAGTGGGGTGGTGTCAGTTTGTGCTTGATAAGAGAACGGGGTGCCAGGAAGATGCGGGTAGGCATGGCATACCTGAACTTCACCTTGACCTCGATAGCCCACTTGTCAAAGTCCTCGTCCTTGTGAACACCAACCTCGCCGGCGCAATTGATCTGTTCAAAGTTGAAGGAGAAGGCATCATTGATCCTGCGGATGATCTCATCAAGAGCAGGCTCCCATGCTTGCCGCAGCTCCTGAATCTGTGCTTCGAGCTCTTCGAGCGATTGTCGCCTATTGGCGTTGTCCGCTTGCAGTCTCTCGATGTCTTTTGCGCGCTTCTCAAAATCTCGTAGGACACCGGGGTCGGCATGATGAATCAGGTCGAGTTTAGCATTTTCGGTTTCGATATCTTCGTTGATGGCATCCATGGTCTTGTCGCCGCATAGCGCGACGAGGAAGACTCTTCTCTCGGTATCCAGGTCTCCATCAGAGTTCGTGATGGCCTCTTCGACTGCGGCCCTGGCATCTCGAGCCAGGGCTTTGACTTGGTTCATCTGATTGGCAAGCTCTTCCAGCTTCTGTCTCTCTTCCTCCAGTTGCCTCCTGACGTCTTCCTTCCGCGACTTCAGGCTTTCCAAATCCGAGACGGCTTCGATGTGGTGGGTCTGGGCTTCGATGACCCCCTGATTGGCCTCCCGCATGGAGGCGAGTCGCTCTTGGTGCTGCAGCACGAGCTTGGCCTGCTTCAAAGCGAGCTTGTCGAAGTTGTCATCGTATGACGATAGCCTCTGTCTCGCTTCCTTGAGTTCGTCTTGCATGGCCTGCAGGTTCTTCTTTTCCACATCTGCAGTGTGATTAGTATCTATGCCGACATCGTAAAGTGCTGTTCTGCCATACCTATTCTGTCAGGGAGAGCTTTCCACTTGGTGTACTCGCGCTGTAGCTCGGCCTTGTCATGCTCCAATCGTTCCTGTGGACATTGTCAGACTCTGTAAAATTCGATGTCTTGGGAGCAGTATACTGACCTTCTCTTTCTTTACTTCTTCTTCCTTCTCCTCAAGCGCATCCTGCCGAGCTTCGATGTCGCTGTACTGCTGCTTCAACTCCGCGACTTCTCTTGCACATTCTTGAAGACGTCGCTCGTAGTCAGCTCTTGCCGCCGCATCCACGGGCTCGTCCGTCCAGAATCTCCCTGGCCGGATAGTACTCGTCATTGTGGATGTGGCGCCAGCTCCGTACTCCCTGCGTCGCGTTGTCCGATGGTAGGTGCTGCCGGTTGAGAAAGAGTTGATCTTCTCCCCGTCGTTGATCATCTGGTACTGCTCTTCACTAATGTCCTTGAGAGCCACTCCAGTAAGGTGGAGCTTCTTCTCTGCGCACAGCATGGCAAGCACCGGTTCCGGCCCCTCGAGGAAATCTATGGCGTAGCCGTCCAGACCTAATCTCTTCAATGCTTCTCCCGGTACGGGCGGACGAAATGACGACAGATCCGTCAAGACGGTCCGAACAGAGACAGCGAGTTTCATCGTCCGGAACAGTTGGTCTGTCAGCTTTTTGTGGTCGTCTTTCGTTTGCGCAACGAAACAGAGAAAGTCATCCTTCTGCAGCCCCATTTGTACGTGATTGGAATATCGCTTATCCTTCACAGAGCAGGACAGCATGGGAGGTCCAAATACTTCCTTCTGAAAATCGGATCGATGCTCCTGAAGCCATTCGTAAGCCTTAGCAACTTCGGAATCGAAACGCCGAAGTTGCACCAATCTCTGTCCCTCTTGTGAGTCCAGATTTTCGATCTCCTGTTGAATAGATCTCCGTTCCAAGTTTTTAGTCCTTCCCTGTGCGTGGACGTTTTGTTTGGCGGCTGCAAGCTCTTTTTTCTCTTCCTGGAACTCGGTATCGAGACGAGTTTTGCATTCTCTCTGCATACAAGTCAGTCAGTATATGCCGATGTCAAAAGTACTACCATTCAGGATGGAACATACGATCTTGTGGTTCCACTCTGGAGGATTGAATCTGGACTCGATATCTCTGCCATTTCTGTATTGACCCTCGAGATTTGTGATCTTGGCGCGCTGATTCTGGACATCTTGTCTCCTGGAACTCATCGAGTTGGCCTCGGCCGTTTTCTCATTCTCGAGATGCTGGATAGCGTCTTGAACCTGCTGAGCAGCCTGAAGGGCTTCATCGGCCCCCAATTCAACTTGCGCTGCTCGGACCTGTCGAACCCTCAGTGCAGCCCCGACTTTCGACGCGTACTCCTCCTTGAGGCTTACAAGCTCAAGGGACGGTGCGGATAGCTCCTCAAGTCGTCTTTGCTTTTGTTGTGCTCGTTTCTTCTGCTCCTTGACTTGTTCGAACTGAGCCTTCTTATCGTTGTAGTCGCGAATCAGACGAGAGTCCTCCAGGTCAGCCACGGCCTGTTGTATCTGCTCTCGCTCTCGCAAGCGCTCGACGTCCGCCTGCAGCCCCTGTTGTCGCGTGTTCAAACTGCGAAGATTTTCCAGTTCTGTCTCGAGACCGCGCTGCAGCTCCTTCTGGCGGTCAAACATCTCCTTGAGCTGGCCTTGCTGCTTGATCACCTCCTCTGGCGCAGCTGCTTGAAGCGTCCTGTTGAGGAGCTCCACGGAATTCAACCCCGCAAATTCAGCAACTTTGTCCTGGGGCAAGAACTGGCATAGATTGTCGATCTGGATCCGCAATTTGTTCATTCGCACCTTGACATCCTTCAGAGTGCAGGTCTTCCCGTTCAGCCAGAATTGTCGCGTGTTATCCTCACGATTGATCTTGAGTCTAAAGACATAGTTCGCACGATCTTGTGGCCTCCTCTGCAGTTCGATCTCTACAATGGCGTAGTCCTTGCCGTGTTTGACGAATTCCCCGAAAGTCGACGCACGCCCAAGAGTGCTGGCAGGGTAGCCCAGGCCCAGGCATATCGCGCAGACGAGCGAGCTCTTTCCAGTGCCATTGGGACCGATGACCATGTTCATGTTGGGCCCGGGAAGAAATTCCGCCTTCTCGTACGTCACGAAGTTCTCGAGCACGACGCGCACGATAGATCCCGGTGAGAAGTTGGCTGCTGAATCGCCGTTAGGCATAGCCTGCCCGTTGGCTCGTGATCGGGATACTTGGGCATCAGCGAAGGACCGGAACTCGTCGCCATTGCCTTGACCTTCCTCGTCGTCGGTGTCGTCGTCCATCTCGAGATGGCTCGGAGCGCCTCTGCCGCCTCTCAATCGCATACGCTTATAGCCTTCCGACGCGGTCAGTGACGACGCAGCACTGGTGCCAAACCTGGCTGCTTCGGCTTCATCCTCGGTCTCCATGTGCGACCGCGATCGCCGCATAGGTGCTGCAGTGGCCATTTGAGCCGCCGGCGAGAATTGGATCGGCACCAGGCTTGAATGTCAAACAAATCAAGGCAGCCGACGCGATGACGTGCTCGTGTAGTAGAGGAGAACAAGAGCTGCGAGGAGACGAGAGACGAAGGACGAGCAGCAGAACGCGCTCGACGCGTCGCTCCCGCTTCAACTAAATTAATAGCCGGGGCCCTTGTAATTGCCGCGGAGCAGTTCGATGACTAAGCTAGATGGGCTTAATTTGACGACACTCGTTCTGGAACACGGTCACCGTCCCAACAACCTTACCCTCTTCTATTGGGTGTACGCCTCGAAATCATGGCATGTTTGAAAACCAGAGCCTTGGAACTCGTGCTAAACTTATTCCTCACAGTTGTCAAGAATATTGCCCTGCCATCCATTGTTCTCCTCTTATTGCTCACGTTTTGGAATGTGGTTCAATTTAGCCGTTCTCATGAGATTTGGCCTATCCATGGCTAAAATGTCTTTTGTAAGAGGAAATATGGAGACAGAGGCCTGGAGGTCCATGTGTTACTATGGTGATGTTGTTTATAGGCCATGTCCATGTCCCTTTGTCTCCTTGTGCAATCCTCTTCTGAAGTGTGTCGTTCCCTGGAAAGCTAATGGCAGAGTCACTGCATGCGACATGGCACCACAGAAACCTCTACAGACTGAAGATGATATGGTGAACAGACCAACAGTTTGGCTTTCAGGTTTGGCTGGGCTGGTGTCTCCCAAGAAAATCTCCATGTGCTGGATTGGAGGCCCCAAATAGTGGCTGATCTCATGCATGCCTGTTTTGACATTGCTGCTGCTGCGGCTTGGATTGGAGCCTCCTGTACGTGTTGTGTGTGTGTTGCATCGCATGGCCAATTTCAGTGCCGAGGACCCCTTGCATTAGCTCGGAAGGGCCCTCCCACATGAGCTCCTTCACTCTTTCAAATCGCACAGTCCTACCGCTTTCCACCCACCGCAGTCTATTAACGGACTGTCCGCGTTCACGACGTCGCGTCTGTTTCCTCAAACCGTGCTCAACACGGCCCCTGGCTGAGCGCTCAACAATCATCTTTTCGTTGACAACTTGGGTATTGGCGAATTGCTCCAGAATCGAGATTCCTCGGCGTTCAAGACTCGCACGTCCTCCAGGCCAACTTGCGTTTCACGCCTCCAGCACCTCGACACGTCAAACCTCAGGAAACCACAACAGCCCTTACCCCACCGCGAGCAAACTGACCTGCAAAGTACCTTTTCTACGTCCAGACCCAAACCAGATCCTTTTGATTCATCTGGTCCTTCTGCGGCTTGCTTGTCTTGGGTCGCTGGCTGGCGTTCTTCACAACGCGACGGGTAGGATTTACTTCGATTCGATTCACTAGGCGGCTATTTATCAGCTGCATCCCATAAATTCTTCCACGCCAGCATACGTCTTATGTGTTAGAAGCTGCTCGAGCTGCCGTCCCTTTCTCCGAGATGGACAAGCGCCGCTCCGTCCAGGGCTCCACCTCCCACCGCGCTCCCTTGGGGAATAATCCAAAGCGGATTAACAGCGTCCCTACTGGCGCCCGGCCCCAGCACCTCGGATCCCACGAGACTGAATGCAAAGAAAACATTCCCGTTGCTACCGAGGATACAAAGGGGTCTCGAACACCAGCGAATGCGATCAGGCCTGTGTCTCAACCACCTGTCAACCCCCGCATATCCTCTGTCATATCTCAGGCGTCGCTCGACCGCAACGCCTCCAAGCGCACATCTCAAATCTCCACCGCGTCTGCCTCCACCGCCAAGTCCGCCGATAGTAACTTGAAGACGCACATTGGGCCATGGCAGCTGGGCAAGACCCTTGGCAAGGGGTCGTCCGCACGCGTGCGCTTGGCTCGCCATCGGGTCACCCAACAGTCTGTCGCGGTCAAGATCATTTCCAAGAGGACGGCATATTTATCGCAAGCCGGCAGTATCGCCCAGCTTGACAAGGTCGACAAGCTACGTCCTGATGAGGAGGATGGTGTCCGCCGCCTGCCCGTTACCGTTGAACGGGAAATCGCCATCATGAAACTGATCGAGCACCCCAACATCATTCAGATACTCGATGTCTGGGAGAACAGAAACGAGATGTGAGTCGTCTGACTTTTCTTCGAGATCTGAAGTACACTAACGCCGACGCCCATAGTTATCTGATCCTCGAGTACTGCGCGTCTAGAGACATGTTCTCCTGGATCAACAAATACGGTCCCCTCAGCGAGCACGATGCCGTCTACGTCTTTCGTCAGATGATGTGCGCCATGGAGTACTGCCACTCGTTCAAAATCTGCCACCGCGATTTGAAACCGGAGAACATACTCTTGTCAGACGAGGGCGAAGTCAAGATCATTGATTTCGGTATGGCCGCGCTCCACCAGAATGACCAGAACCTGCGCACCGCCTGCGGCAGTCCGCACTATGCCGCACCCGAGCTTCTCAAGTCCAAGACATATCGCGGTGACAAGGCTGATGTCTGGAGTATGGGTGTGATCCTGTACGCCATGCTGGCCCAGCGGCTCCCATTTGACGACCCGCACCTGCCAACGATGCTGTCGTTGTCGAAGAGAGGCATCTACAACATACCGGAGGGATTCAGTCACAACGCCAAGGATCTGGTGCGGCGAATCTTGGTGACTGATCCGGACAAGCGCATCTCAATTGCCGAGATGTGGGAGCACCCTCTGATCAAGAAGTACGACAATGTGGAGGGTTTTGAGAACCACAGGAAGCAGCCTGTCGACATGAGGACCAGATCGACTGATGATCTGATCAGCCCTCGCGACATTGACCCTCAGATCCTACGCCAGCTTCACGCCATGTGGCACTCCTGTGATGTAAAGACCATCAAAAACAGGATCATCAGCAAGGGGCCAAATGAAGAAAAGATGTTCTATCATCTCCTTTTGGCCCGCCGTGAGCGGCTACTAGAGAACTACGACCCTGCCTTGACGCACTCCGCGAGCGACTACCACCACCTGCTGAGACCGACAGCATGGGCAACGCGGGTGTCGACTCGTGAGTTCCATAGTCATGGCCGAACTCCCTCTCGCTTCACCGTTATATCAACCGTCGCCGACACAGACCCTGGTGGAACAGTCCGCAGTTACGATCCATACTACGCATCACGTAACTTGGCGCCCGTGCAAGCCAGTCACGCCAAGATCACCATCCACCCGGGCAGACTGGAGTCAGGAACTGCAAGAAGCCTTGCCTCGGGCTCTGTGCCGTCCCGAATGGGAACCGGAGCGTCATCACGGGCCTCGAGGGGGTTGAACACGTCACTGCGCTCTCGCACCGTGAGCTACGCCCAATCACAGCGCAGCTCCATGAGCTCGATTCGCAGTAGTCGGCAGGGAACATCCAGCGTTATGGTCAAGCAACGCAACAAGCGGGGTGTTGACTTCTCGAGACTCCGCAATGGTCCTTCACAGCAGGCCCCTCGTCGTCGGAGTATCGGCAATAAGATCACGGCCTCTGCCAGCATCGCAGGCGACCAAACCACTTACGACAGAGACAACACCTCACCTCAGAAGCCTCATAAGAATATCAAGCGAGAGAATACGAAATGTGGAGGCTCTGTAAATGATATTCGATTTTCTGTCACTCCTGTTCTCGACGAGTATATGATTCGTTTCAGCGACAGCATCGCCAAAGACTGCGATGATGCTTTCGGCAGCTCACTCCTCTGCTCGCCATCCGAGCCAGACGAGCGGAACGTTCGATCTAGTCTGACTCCTTTCAGCATCGAATTCGGCACGCCTTCCATTCAGAAGACGCCGGAGCCGGCTTACAAGCCCTCCAATCCTTGGGACTCGCGGCCCCTACCTCCAACACCCCCAACTGACCTCACGCCCAGTCCGCTGCGACTAAAGTCGGTGAAAGTTGAGGTTCCATCACCATATGATGCTAAGGAAGCTAGTCGCTTCGGACCAAACGTCGCCCTCAGCGTGGCTCCTCTGAACACACCTTCTACGAAGCAGCGGCGCACGACGTCTGCTCCTGTCTATGCACAATATGCTCGCGAGCCTAGACCTCTACCGTCAATCTTCGAAAACTCGCCAGGCCCTATCAACAGCCAGGCTCGCATTGTCTCGGCACCGCCTTCAAGCGTACCAGCACCTCTGCCCACTCCCAATGACAACAAGAACCTCGACTTCCTGGCTACTGCGGAGCACACGATTCGGGTTGTTGAGTCACCTACTGCTCGAAAGTCAACGGGCTCGAACATCGTTCCAGCACCTCTCCGTGTACGTAAAAAGTCGTTGCGCGACAGCAAAGACTCGGGCGAGTCTCGCCTGGTGTCCTCGGAGCAGAACCCTAAGAAGACCTACAGCTTCCACAACCAGCTTCAGGATCTCCCCGAGGAACCCGCTAAGTGTGGTAGATCCAGCAGCAACGGCTCGTCTCTGGGTCCAAAGAAGAAGCTCTCGTCCTGGTTCCGCCGCGCCTCGAGAACCAGCTCTAAGGACGACGTGACGGAGGTCACAGAAACGAACCCGATCAGTGAGGACAAGCCTCAGAAGACGCCCGCAGCTGGACCCCCTCAGCGATTCTGCTCAACGTCTACATCTGCTCCGCCTGTCACGGCTGTGCAACCGTCCAAGAAGAAGAGTCTCATGTTCTGGAAGAACAGCTCCAAGAGTGACCACCGCATGTCTATCGCAGGTAAGCAGTGACACCCTCCAGTCGTGACCTCGACACTTATGCTGACAACTTGAAGTCACAGCGCCCGAGCCCGACGAGCCATCCCGTAGCCCTGACGCCGAGCGCAGGCTATCCCGCAACAGCACGCTGACCCCAGCTGATCCCGACCAGAACAACGCCGGCTCACGCAAGATCGAACCGCAGCAGAATTGGCTTGCCCGTCTGTTCCGCGTCAAGCCTGCGATGCGCTACCTCTGCCTCAACATCTCTGCTCGTCGGGCCCGACAGGATATTTCGATTCTGCTGCGGGAGTGGCGCAAGTGGGGCATGCGAGATATTGAGGTCGACAAGGACCGCAATGTCGTGTTTGCGCGGGTTGGTAAGAAGAACTGTAAGTCATGATGATAAACTGATCTGCCTCGACCGAGAACCTCTCAAGGGGAACCAGACTGACGCAGCTATGTGATCAGTCCTTCAGATCAAGGAAGTCCACTTCGCCGTCGAGATCATCACGGTGATCGAGCACGGCAAGCGCAACCACCTGAGCATCGTCCGCCTGACGCAAGAGAAAGGTGCAGCCAGCAGCTTCCACAAGGTGGTCGACACGATGAACGGTGTCTTCTCAGGCCGCAACGTTGTCGTCCAGGACGGTCGCAAGGCCAAGATGATGATTAAGACGCTCAACTCCTAGCCGGATATTCTGTCGTCTCCATCTGGATAGCGGCCTGAGAATCACCACTTACCTTATCCGCAGACGGGACTGAATTTGGGAGGACTCTGTGGCCTGATCGGACCGGTGGCCATGGCTTGGTGACAGGTTCTTTGGATCTATTCCTGAGCAACTGCCGCCGTCGAACTCCGCGTTGCATTCTGAAACACCACGACTTCTTGGCCGTTCCCGGCGATGACCAGCTTCACGATCGTCGAAAGGTCATACAGTCCGTCGGGACGGGCCTCAGGAGTCACATTTGGCGGAGAAAGCCTCTTTGGGTAACAGTGTCGAATACTGGTTACTAATGCTGTTGGAAAATGGCCAAAGCCGGCCTGGAGAGCATGGCCAGGGTTTGGATGGTGCCAAGTGGCATCGCATGAAATCACAATGATGAGAGCGCGGGTGGGCCTCGAGGGAATTATGGCTGCCGGGCGTGGACACGAACACATTTCTTCAGACAGGGTACAGGGTCATATGAGCTGTCGAGGGTTGATGGCTTGCTTCTTGACTTGGGCCTTTGTACAGTGGTTCCGTGCCATGTTGATAGATTGAGTTGATGAGTTTGTTCGTTGTGTCGAATGTAAGAGACCCGGCTCAGCCGCGGCGGAAAAGTTCCTCTGGCATGCCTCCCGTCTGCTGCGGCAGTAAGTCTGGCACTGTCCAAAAGCTCGTCGAGAAGCAGCTCCGTTCAATAATAGACAAAATCGGTAGAGATATCATTATGTCCGACGAGCCCGTGCCCGATGAATCTCGAGACATCTCCCGTGCGCCAGCGAGCCTGAGCGAGGCCGTACTCGGTGCTTACGACAAAGGCAATACATGTGCATCAATTGTCACAGTATCTACTCTGTCAGTTGAAGAAATGCATGAAAGTCAACGTCTACATTGTTGAATGTCAAATCCTTGTGCTTTGGAGAAGACTGTCGACAGATTGTTTGGAACAATCAGGACTCAACAAAAGTCAAAATCGTTCGTGTGTCTCACTTGTCCTCGGACCAGTTGGGTCTAGCATCCCGAGGGAATAACGCAAGTCGTCCTCTAGGGAATTGGAACGGTTAGTTCAGGTCTTCTAGTGAATACCTACCAAGCAACTTACATAATTCTCAGTTTGGAAATGCGCCTGGAAAGTTTGAGGCTCGGTCCCAGGATGAGCAGTTCGGGAGATACCGGCGAGCAAACCGAACCTCGGCTCAAGCAGACGGGAGGGACTCGGCAGATCGGAGGTTGTGGTCTAGTGGAACCCTACTTACTGTTACACTCCATCTGTGTCCCCGTCTGTCCCAAGCTGTTGGAGCCGCCGGGATTCGCATTGCGGCTGATACAATCAGTTCGAGATACGATATCGGCACAAGTTGGGATGCCCAAACAGCACTGTGATGGTGAGGCGCATGGAGGCCGTTGAAGCATTCCAGACGTCATGAGCCCCATGGCATCGCGAACGGTTGACAAGACCGAGAGGGTGCTTGGTAGAGATCTTCTGGTGCCCCCGTCTGGGCGTCGTGACGGGATGATCTCATCACGACTCCAACTGCCAACCCCAACCCCGACGAAGAAATCTGGGGAAGGGCGAGACTGGACCCGCACTAGAGTGCTTGGGAGTGCCTGGTGCCTCACATGTCAAATGCAGACGCAGGGAACCCTGCCGAGCCGTCGCCGTCGCCGTAACCCGTTCCTCCCTCCCCCACATTCTCTTCCACAAGCGCGTCATCGTCCCGGCTAACTGGAAGCAGCTCCCAGTGTTCGCGCTGAGGAAAGCTCCTCTTATCCGAGGAATACCGACAACGGCCGGTCAAGAGTCACCAGCGACGACCTGGCCTGGCCTGGCTTAAACCGAGAGCGGGCATTGACAAATATAGGACATGTGGTGTGCTGGACGAAGGAACAATTGGGACCAGCCAGGAGCGAAGACGAGAGACTGGACGCTGCTGCGCAACGTGACTTCAATATATACAAGTACCTCCTCAACCTCGAACCTTACTGCCGAATCCCCAAGATCCCCTAATTGCCTGCTCCAACCTCCCAACACCTCCATCTTCTCCTCCTCACCCTAACTATTCACACTACCGTGGTCCACTGCGACTCCAACGAATCGAACAGGCTGGTAGACTGGTCCTGTTAAAGTCTTCCGAACCGTGACAAGCTGCCGGTATCCCCCCCGTGAGTGCCCCTTTCTCCGCAGATATCTCGGAATGTGTCCCTGACGTAGTCTTACCTAGAGATCGCCACGACAGTATCGCATCGGCTGGACCCAGGTTGAATATAGCTTCATTTCACCAATTGCCCTTCAGCATCTTTCACAACGCCGCGCATCTTCAGTCACGATCACATACTGGTAGAATTGACTTCCAGACGAAGACATTCCAACCCCCCTCCGCATCCGGCGAGATAGCATTCCCAACCATCCGAACACGCACCGCAACGACGAAGTTCACCATTGCCTAAACATTGATTACGACCCAAGCTACATCTCAAAGCCACAATGGCCTCCACCGACACTATCCTCCAGGGCGTCAACATCCTGGGCGCCATCAAGGATGAGCACCGCCAGATCCTGACGCCACAGGCCCTCGCCTTTCTTGCCCTGCTGCACCGCTCCTTCAACAATACCCGCAAGCAGCTGTTGGAACGCCGCAAGATCCGCCAGGCCGAGCTGGACAAGGGCAATCTGCCGGACTTCCTCCCCGAGAGCAAGCATATCCGCGACAATGCCACCTGGAAGGGCGCCCCGCCCGCTCCCGGCCTGGTGGATCGTCGCGTTGAGATCACCGGCCCCACGGATCGCAAGATGGTGGTGAATGCGTTGAACTCGGATGTCTGGACCTACATGGCTGATTTCGAAGGTGAGTGATGGACGACTAGAGAGATATGAGGTTCTAGAGCTGACTGATCACCCGGCACAGACTCCTCCGCCCCGACATGGGACAACATGATCGGCGGCCAAGTGAACCTCTACCTCGCCAACCGGCGCAACGTCGACTTCAAGCAGGGCAGCAAGGAGTACAAGCTGCGCACCGACCGGACGCTGCCCACCCTCATCGTGCGCCCGCGCGGCTGGCACCTGGAGGAGAAGCACGTCACAGTCGACGGAGAGGCCATGTCGGGCTCGCTGTTCGACTTCGGCTTGTATTTCTACCACAACGCCTTCGAGCTGGTCAAGCTCGGCTACGGCCCTTACTTCTACCTACCCAAGATGGAGTCGCACCTCGAGGCCCGGCTCTGGAATGACGTCTTCAATCTCGCCCAGGACTACATTGGCATGCCACGCGGCACCATTCGCGGGACTGTGCTAATCGAGACCATCCTGGCTGCCTTTGAGATGGATGAGATCATTTACGAGCTGAGGGACCATTCCAGCGGTCTCAACTGCGGCCGGTGGGACTACATCTTTAGTGTCATCAAGAAGTTCCGCCAGAACAGCAATTTTGTCTTGCCTGACCGCAGTGCGGTCACAATGACGGTGCCGTTCATGGACGCCTACGTCAAGTTGCTCATCCAGACTTGTCATAAGCGCGGTGTTCACGCCATGGGAGGCATGGCCGCGCAAATTCCGATCAAGGACGACAAGGAGGCGAACGACAAGGCCATGGAGGGTGTGAGGGCCGACAAATTGCGTGAGGTCCGCGCAGGGCATGATGGGTGAGTACTCTACAGTTGCAAGCATTATGCGAGTCAAAGCCCGCCAGCTGTCTCACGGGGGACAAGGTGACGGATTTCGGCTTTTTGGGGATTTTCGTTGACATGAGACTCGCAGAACGTGGGTTGCGCACCCTGCACTGGCCACCATTGCCACTGAGATATTCAACAAGAACATGCCTACCCCGAACCAGCTGTTCAATCGCCGCGAGGATGTCAGCATTGGCCAGAACGACCTGTTGAACATGAATGTGCCCGGCAAAATCACCGAGGACGGCATCCGAAAGAACTTGAACATCGGTCTCGGCTACATGGAGGCCTGGATCAGGGGCATTGGCTGCGTGCCCATCAACTACCTGATGTAAGCCCCTTCAGTCCCACAATTCTCTAACTGATAACATTTAATACTAATTCAACCACTAGGGAGGACGCTGCTACCGCTGAGGTGTCACGGAGTCAGCTTTGGCAGTGGGCCCGCCACGGCGTGACGACCGCCGAGGGCAAGCGCGTGGACAAGGCTTACGCGCTGAAGCTGCTCAAGGAGCAGGCTGACGAGCTGGCCAAGAAGGGCTCCCAGGGCAACAAGTTTCACCTGGCCGCACAGTACTTCTCAGGTCAGGTCACGGGCGAGGATTATGCTGATTTCTTGACTTCGTAAGTCCCCGAGAAATAATCCAATCCTTCCTGGCCCGATCTCCCCGAGGCCCTCCGAGATTGCAGACTAAGGCTGACCATTTTCTCTCAGTTTGTTGTACAATGAGATTACGACTGTCGGGAATGCAGCGCCGGCGTCGAAGCTGTGAGCGCAGCTTGTATTTTTCTAGTCGGTTATGATCTTTCCGAAGCACTGGGAAGAAGCAAAATGCTGGCATGATCTGAGTCATCCTATGGGGGCTGCATGAGTCTTGGGTTGCACTTTTCCTAGCAACATCGCCTTGTACATCTGAAGCCTTGTCGTTGTGTACGCTGCTAGGTAGTTACAGAGAGACAGAAACAGAATGGGAATTTATTCTGAATAAGCACATCCGATCGCAGAGCACTACGGGGCGTTGCATTGTGCTGGTGACAAGGTAGATTACAGGAACACTTCCTGCGCAGTCTTATGGTCAGCGGATCATTCGCTGACTATGTCTGCTCGGCAGCCTGGCGGGACAAATCTCAAATAAGCTGGAAAATACCACGTGTTCCCACCGCCCTTCTGCTTCATCAGCAGTTGAGGCAGCAGTGTCTACCTCAAGCCGGGGGCCCTCAACTCTCCTCCGTTCACGAGGCGAGAGGGGGACTTTGGTTCGAGACCAACTCCGAAACGGCACGGGACCACTCACCATTGTGCCGATCTGATGGAGCGTGCGAAAGAATCTTTTCGCTCGCCCCCTTCCAGGGCTGACAGCAGAGATGACAATCTTGTTTCTCCTCCCCAAACCCCCCCCTCCCCCCTCTCCCCCCAAAACCCGAGCTGACCTCGCCGCGTGATTCGGCGTCAGACGGGGAACACGAGATTCGTTCGATACGGGATGGGGGAAGAGGGCCACAAAGCTGCCTCTCGCTGCCGTCCGTCACCGCACACCCTTGGAAGAGTGAGTAAATAGTGATAGCTGAGGCTGAGTTGGCATCGCGGGCGATGGGGTCCCGGGCAAGGGTTTGGCGAGCATGCTCGAGCACACACGACGAAACAAGCAAGCCTGGTCCGAACATGGGGATTTATTTTCGTGTGCGAATATCCCTTCATGTTCTTCCCATGGAGTCGAGGAAGGGATCGCGACGTGAACTTTTCTCGAGCTTTGCCTCGCCCGTGGTCGGGCATCAACGACCGCCTCACCTCGTAGTTCAGCACGTTGCCTAGGCCTCGACTACAGAGGCACTCTACCTTCGGGAGACGACTCTGGACGGACGACTGGTGGGATTATGACAATTATCGGGGATCATGTTCGTGTAGGCAAGACGGCAGTCCTCCTCGTGCTGTCGATGCGGCTCGTGAACGCTTCTCCCCGATTTGTGGGCACGAGCTGCGGTGGACGCATCAATCTCTAGCAGCGTGATCCCTGCCACGGCGGTAGCGTCCGTGACATGAATCTCCCATAAGAATCCATATTATCGTTCTCGTGTTGCTCCGTGGTACTACTCGATGGACGAGCGGCCTAGTCTCTTGGCGGGTTTCTGTGATGGACCACCAGCTGGTGTGTGCGTGCTCATCGTACCCGGGCGCAGTCACGCCCTCATCACATAACCCAGACCTCGGCTCAACCAGTACGATGCTAAAAAGAAAGAAAAAGTAGAGCCATACCCTCTGCTTTCTTGTGTGGCGCGACAAGCTTAGCACCGTCGCCCTCGGTGTGGATACCGAGCTAAGCATCTCAACCACGGCATTCATACGATCTCATCGCCGGCCCCAGATTCCGAACCGTCCTTCAATGCAACGGCCGGGCCCGGCGGTATGTACCGAACGTGCAGATCAGGTCTCACGGAGCCTCTCTCACGTCTGAGGATCATGTCTCCTCTGCACGCGCCTCTCTCCTGCAGTAAAGTCATTTGTGGTTCCCCAGGAATTCGCTAGCGGTAACATGACCCACAGGGTTCTCGGACCTCTTTCCTCATGGCGGGTGCTAGGTGCGCGAAGATGGCGGACCACAACGCGAGAAGCACGGCCGATCCCAAGATTCAATGAGACCCCGCCGGTCACTTCTCTCCGGTCCCATGACTGGGATGACCAGACCACGGCGACCACGCATCTTTCCTCCCCGTGAAACCCGCTATCCCTCAAAACGAGCAAGCGGCCCACCCGATACCTAGGCGTTCTCGCAACATGCAGCAGTCAGTCGGGGGAAAACGACGTCAACGTGACTCAAAAGATAAAACCCACATGGCGGCCGCTGCCATCAAGAGAAGTGATCGCCTTCCCCAACACCAACAGAAGAAGAAGGACGACGGCTGCCGGCACGGCGAGCTAGACCGGTTGCCCTGTACTCGACCGCCCTGCCGGGACCTAGAATTGACATCAAACAGCTTGATGTCGCCGGATCCGGCGAACCGGACCAGACGCCGTCTCGCCCCCGGCGTTTTCCTCCAGCCGCCACGAGCGTCTTGCACGTGGGAAGATTCAGGGGAACGCACGTCCAAACTTAGTCTTGTGATCATCTGGCGCAGCCTTATGAGATCTATGCTCGAGCCGCGTCAAACGTCGTCTAAGTCCCGACAGCACGGGAACGCTATAGGGCCTCTCCCGAGGACTCGAGTGTCGGACATCCCGAGCCGCGGTTCTCCCCTTTGTCCCCCACCCCCCCGCGCCCAATCGAAGGGAGAGAAGGAAGGCAGGCAGAAACAAAGCCTCCCGGCCGCTCGAGGGCACAGTCGGCCAACAATGCCAAGAAAGGGTCCGAGTTACAAATCTTGCCAGATACTTGCCCGGCCTGCCCCCGCGTGGGAAGACTCGAAGAATGAGACTGTCTCGCAAAGTTTCAACTGTCTCGCATAACATCGTAACTAAGCCAATGCTCGGGCACTGCTTGCGCATTTACGTGCCTTTCAAGTCAAGAATTGAATGAAAAGCCCAAGAGTTGCGCATGGTCACCTCGCCGTACCGCGAAGCAAAGTGCCCAGGAACGTAGGGGTGGTGAGGACGCGCGGCGGCGAGCATACGTCGCTGCGCGGCAGTCGCCTTTCAGATGCCACTGCCGAAGCCGCACCGTCTGCGGGCTGGTTGCCACAGCAAGAAGCGGGACAGCGAGGTAGTGAGCAAGGCTCCCTGCCTCTGGATCTTATTTACGAGGTGGAATTTGCGGCTGATTCATTGAGGTGCAGTCATGCAGAATGACCGCAGTGACGTATAAGCATCTTCACTGATCACATATCGTCCCGCTGAAGAACTTTCTTTTTCAAGACATCCGCCAATATTGCCGAGAATGAGCACCCCTGAGGACCCTGAGAACAAAAATACGATATTGCACCTCTTGTCTATCAATGTCCATTGAAGAGTCAGCAGTCATGAAGTAGAAAAGACGGTCACCTTTCCGCGTTCCCTGATGCCCCGTGTTCGGATGCTTGTCCGCGCTTCAATCTTCTCGTCTAGGTCTGCCCTGCCAAGCGGGCCGTATCCAGATTGAGATATTGAGCAGCTCGGAATCAAGGCCGCGTAGCTGGTCTGTCTGACCTGTGCGATTCGTCAAAAAGTCTCAGTATTATTCCAGCCTGCCAAAAGTGAAATAGGAGTGAAGGGATCCGAGACACATATACATGCTCACTTTAGCATGTGGCGCCAAGGGTCTGTTGTTTGGTAAGGGGGCAAATCCAAGCAGAACTTTCAGCACGCAGCCCTGGCAGCTTGCACCAGGCTTTGGGAAACACACGCGCAGTCTAGTGAGGTTTGTGAGAGGCCGGAATATTGAAGTCTTCGTCCCCAGTACCATGCATGTCTCAGAAACTTCCGAGATTCTTTTTGGCCGCAGGCCGAAGGAAGAAACCAAATCCGAATCGTGAAGGTCTTGGATATGCGGTCACAAGTCATCGATCACAAGAGCACTCGCTAGTGTAACACGGTGGCTTAGGAAGCTTGGATCGAGCGAGGCGTAAGCCGTGTGACCCAGTGTCAAGATCAGCAATTGTGTTCTTGCGGGTGGACAATAGACAGAAAACAATCAGACCCAAGTTTTCAGAAGCCGCGAACATGTTTTCTTGTCCTGGGGACACCGTAATCGCTCGATTTGACTAAAGGCCGGGGAGCGATGGTCTGGAACCCGTCTGTGATCGACACAGGGATTGCTGAGAATCCAAGCTGCTGGGTTTCCAGAATGGACGCCCATCTGTTTGGCGAACCAGGCAGCCTCTGCGTTGGGTCGTTGGCTCTTGAGCGTGCTGGTCCCCGTCTCGGCAGAACGCAGCTTGCTGTCCAGTCTTTTGTGCAATAGCTTGCCCGTGTGAAAGTCTATGCCGTTACGAAGGCCCTTTGGTGCAGGAGACAAGGCTGGCAAAGATGATAGTAGGCGTTCGACTAGTTATCATGTCAAGCCGCGTGGTAGTAAAGTGTGGCTCGGTCCTGCACTTGCAGCAGACATCGCACCCTCCACCGGTGAGCCATCGGTCATGGTGGTGGGGCCGAGTCCTTCCGCACATGCGCAATGCCTTACATGATGGTCTGGATCCTGCGCAGTACGTTGGCGACCTAAAGTGCCATTCGGTACCGAACGTTTACGTTGGGGAGCCGTATAGGTAGCCGATTCGAGCGTCGAAAGGCCAAAATCATGAATAGCTTCCTGATCTGACGCTGTAAGTCCAAGTATGCAAACAAACCTGGGCCGTGGGTGCACGGTCCAGCTGGGCGCATTTGGGATGTGATCAATGGAGTTGAGATGAATGCTAACCTTAACGTGACGACTTTGCAAAGACGAATCTGCAACACCCACACCGGTGAACCTGAATGTGTAATACACAGGGTGCCGGGCTGCTGGCCAAGATTCTGCGCTCTTCGGTCACTTTCCGGATTCCGAAAGACCCGTCGATCGACGCGCATTGCTTTTTGGCCTTCCTGCTCCTGTTACACTGGGAAAGAGCCGACTCGCAGGAATCGGTTCACGCAGTGTCACAGCTCATTTCGGCCTCCTTGTGTGAAGCCAAGGTGTAGCTGTCGTGTGGGATCAGTTTGCAGTAGTAATACTCAGTAGGCGATGCTGCGAAGTCGAATCCCAAAGGACAGTCTCCAGCGAACTGCAGCTCACTTGCATCTTTCACGTTGCGTAGCTTGGCCGATGATGATTCAGGTCACCACAGTCGTAATAGCCGCCATTCCCACGGCCAGCGTCTCGGTATATTGCACGCGCTAGGCAGGTGATTGCTGCCTTCCACGTGACGGAAAAGAGTGCTGGGCATCTAATGTCTTTCAGTGACGCGGAAGCTGAGGCAGATCGCAAGTCCGAAGTGCTGCAGCGGAAAATATTGGGGCTAGCCCACATTCGGGAGCTGTGCCGCGCTGCGGATAGGGCCCCGACAAAAGTGTTTGATGGTTGTCTGCAACAAAATTAAGGATCATGTCTCATGACATGTTGGACTGGCACATCCGAGCAGCTGCGGGCCTGTTCGCCCGGGGCTCGAGCCTTTCACGCCAAACAACATGCCGGGCCGGTCGTTGACGAACAGGCACAACCGTCCTTTGGATGAGGCTAAACGGGTCTTTGAGCAGTGCAGACGTAAGGCACATCAGGGTGTTTGCTTGATGCGCATCGTCAGCCTCCGCACAGATCAGATCGACGTAACTTTTCTGGTTTAGAGCAAGCGTGCAGGAAGAGTGCGACAATGTCCTACACACCGGCTGCAAAGGTGCCCAGGATGGTGTGGAACTCCGTCCTGGAGAGGAGAGGCTGCCACGAGGTGAAAGATCTCGGACAAGGGGTCAGGGAAGAAGGAGGATCGCGGATCGTCGTGGGGACGCGTGGGAAGGCTTCGGCTGTCGTCTCAAGTTCTGAGGACTGGGGTGGCCTGGGATGCTGTGGGCCGTGCTGACCCGCTACTACAAAAGCCAAGATTGAGACCACCCTCTAGCAATGCGACATGTGCCCAAGTGTGCTCTCTGGCTGGAGCGATGCTCCCAGTGCGCATGGATCGCTTCGGAGACCGACTTCACCCTCAAAGTTGCCAGCTCTGCGATGTCTGACTGCCTGCCTGTCGAGGAGAACGGCCAACATTGAACAGAGCACGGCCGAGGGGATGCCGTCGCGAGGATGGGCATCTCGTGTTACGATCCAGCCCCGAGGTGGCAGCACGTCTAGCCGAGTACGAAGTACTATGTAGGAGGTCGAGGTTGAGACCAGCGACCAAACAGGCTGACAGGAGGCAGCTAGCAGCTAGGGCATGGCAGCGCAGCGCAGAGCAGAGCGCAGCGGGATCATTAGGGATTTCTGTGAAAGTGACATTGGCGGGCCGGGGGGAGGGGTACCGATACGTAGGGTGCGGATGTGTGGGTTCATTTGATGTCTCCTTGCATCCAGATTGCCGGACCCTGTCTGCAGTGGCAGCGGGATGCTTAAGCTTGTTTAAGTTGCGCCACCAAGCAAGCCCGCTGGCTGGTCAGGCCAAATGAGGCCCTGGGCGTGGCAGCCAGACAGCCAGATGCCAAGCGCGAGGGTGGGAGTGGGCCACGGCTGGGTCAGATCGCCTGTAGGTAGGGCTCTAAGTTATTGACTGCGCATAGACCGCCCGATGGACTGGAGGAGAGGAGCGGGGGACGAGCGGGGCGGACCGTACTTTGTATCGAAGGCTCCTCTTGGGAAGAAACCGTTCATCGTGTCGTAAACGAACCGCGTATGGTGGGTATGGCGTATTGCATGTGTGTAGGTAGGCACCTGCTTGTCCTGTTTGGTGGGAGACTGGCCGGAGCTCAGTGCGCGCTCTCTTTGCCCTGGTACTTCTGTCACTGACTGTCACTGTCACCGTCAGCGATTGATTGCCTTGACTTGAGAGTCTGGAGTGAAGTCCCCACATAAGAACAGCCCTCCCCCCCTTTCCTCCACCCATGGCAAGGCTTTCTCCTCGGCAGAGTAATCTTGGAAGCAGCTGAATGATGATGACTAGAAGACGTGAGTAGAGAAGAAGAGAAAATAAGGAGATGGGACCGCTAAGATTAGTTGATATGACCTCACGTCACCTCATAGCAAGTGGATCAGCCCGTCCCATCGTACTTAGGCATTCAGATTCCACATCGGTCGATCCAAGGCTTCGAAGTCATGGTCTGTTCTCTGTTCGTCGAGCTGTGTGTTGTCTCGATTGTCGGCCCCGGGCTTTCTCAGCTAGGTGTCGATCTAGGCTCGGACGTCGACGGTCATAATCACAGCTCATCAAACCGCAAACCACGACCAGATCAGACCGAGCCAAACGGAGGGAAGCGGCTGACCACGCCAAGTCCCAGACTGGGGAGTCAGGCGTCTCGTCAAAATTAGCCAGATGCAGCTGGCCAGATCCTTTCCAATCCAGTCCAATCCATGCAATCATCTCTCGGGAAAATAGTCGCCATCGTAATTGAGGGGCGATGACCGAAGCGGGCGGGTTGTATCAAAGATGGCTCGACGGAGGCGATGCTGCAAGAGTGGCCCCGTAGCGACAGTGAACAAATGGTAGATCGTAGATGCGCAGGCGCAGGCGCAGGCGCAGGCTCAGGCTCAGGCTCAGGCTCAGGCTCAGGCTCAGGCTCAGGCTCAGGCTCAGGCTCAGGCTCAGGCTCAGGCTCAGGCTCAGGCTCAGGCTCAGGCACGGCCTGGCACCCAGGCCAGACATGGCAGGTCTGGTGTCGCCAGGAGTTGATTATTGATTGACCAAATGCTGCAGTGCAGGTGCTACCTTCTCGAATTGACCTTCGGCGGTCCCTGGGAACAAACGGGAAGGCGCAGCCAAAGCTTGGTCTACCCACTAAAGTGCAATGTAGCAGTGTACAAAGTACAATCAAGGTACTGTACTGTGATATAAGGCCTACCCCTGGCAGGCCCAATCGGGGCAAGCACGATCGGAATGTGGCTTACGCGGGGACAGGGACCTCTCGGTGCTTGAGGGCCCAGTGCTTGGTTCAACCTTCAATGTCACCTGGGATTTAGGTAACATTGGAACAGTGAACATTGGAACGACTGGACTGCACCTGCCGTGCTGCCGTGGTGGGACCCCCAAGGAACGGTGCCACACTGCGATACTGGCCCAGCAACTTGACACGTGCACAGGCACACTGCCCTCAAGCCACATCTTGGATGTTGCCCTCCAGAGTCCTTGCCAGATCTGAAGGCTGAAAGTGTGCTTGCCTTGGTACTTGGCAGGTCGGGTGGCCCCAGTGCCTCCCCTTCAATGTTAGAACTGTAAATCTCATGTGGCGTGCGTTTGACGTTTTGACAGCTCAACCATGGAACGACCACAAACGCACAACATTTGAAGCCGTCAGATCTGCCATCTTACCATTCCACCGCACCAAAGTCTTACCATGTACAGTATGTACCGTGCGTCCGGCCCCCTCCGCTCGCTCATTTGTCCTTTTCCACTTTACCCGCTGCGTTGAGGTCCTGATCGTCGCCAGGGGCAAAGTCAATCTTGCATCTGACTTCGAAACAAGGCTTCTTGCTTCCGGTGTCTCCTGCTCGTCAACTTCAACCCAGCACTCAGCAGCGACTGCTTCTGCAAGCCTCCCGCGTCATGTCGCGAGTGCGAGATCCCATTTTCACAGGGCCAGAACCAGAACCAGAACCAGAACCGGAACCGGGACCAGGACTCACTCAACCCTCGGGGGGGTGTCTTCTTCTCTGTGCTTGAGTGCCTTGCACCCTGTCCTGTCTGCCTTTTCCGACCTGCCTTGCGAGGACGAGAGCGACGCGGAGGGCGGCAGGGGCGGGGGGCGAGGGCGAGGGCGAGGGCGAGGGCCAGCTGAGCGTCCTGAGCTACCGGTAGCTTCTATCCGATTTTCATCTCATGCGCATGTGTCTGATGCCTGCAGCTGCAGCTGCACGCAAGGCTACTGCAGCGTGCTCGGTCCATTCTGGCGCTCCGCGCCGCTGGACTTGACTGCGACGTGGGTCATCCTGGATCTCCTCAGAGGACAGACTGCATTTAGAGTGGTCCCTTGCCAATAATTGCCCAATCTATTCGGCGTCTATGAATGGAATTGGATGCGATCCTGGTGCAGGTTCTGGCCTGGCCTGGCCGTGTGGACACTGGCACCTCGTCCATAGGATGTACTGTAAGTACTGCACTGCAACCTGGGAGACTAAGCTTTTCAGCTGAGAACTGGACACGCACGATTCCACATGGGGCCGCTGTCCGCCCTCATTTTAACACACATTTCTCATAGCACACCTTGGGTTGGGTCATGAACGACTCTTACTGTCGTACAAGGCTCAGGACTGCGGTGCGGACTCCTCGGGACTCCACTCCATCCTCACAGTCTCACTGCTGACTAGAGACACAAGGCAAGACCAGACCAGCATCGACATCGGCACCGGCGACCCTCAGCTCAGTGCGACTTGCATGGCAGGGCAGGTTCATCATGAAGCTCACGCACGCCCGCCCAGGCCTTCACAGGCAGATAACGAAACAGTGCAGTGCTCGACGGCCCCTAGGTGGGGACGGGTTACTGCGTACAGTGAGCGGTCACACTACGTCAAATGTCACGGCGATAGCCAGAGCCAGAGCCAGAAACGCCCCACCAGATCATCCCGCCGCTGGTGCCGCACCAGAGCCATTCTCCCGGGATGTTGGGACGCTGGGGTGCTGGGGCCGGTTCAGATGGCGCTCATTCTGATGAGATCACTCTTGACCAAGATCCCGGACCACTCGATCTTCGCTGGCGGCCCGGCTGCCGTGGTCCCGCGCGAAGGCGTCAACCAAAACGTCCCTTGAGGCGGTCCTTGAACTTAGCCCCTGCCGCTGCCTCTTTTCCTGGTTGACGTTGACCTCAACCCAGGCGATGAGCATTCAATCCTGGCACGGGATGAGGCTTATTCTTGGATCTCATCTTGTCGGCAGAACCAGCCGAAAAAGACACTACACCTCTCCTGTCTGGGATCGCCGACCCAGACATGACACGCAGAGGTCCAGCGCAGAATACGCCTGGTGCTTGCGTCTCGGCTCGAGGTGCTCAATGACGACTTGTTAACTAGTTTCCAGCAGCGCCGTTCGGAGCGTTGGTATTGCACGCCTGCCCATGTCACATACGACATCCGGTATTTTTGGGGTTCGTACCACCAGTACCGGGGATGTTCTCAGTAAGCCAGACCTCGGACTTTCAGAGAGCGACAAACCGTCCTTACCATTTTCAGAGCCAGGAGTCTAGTCATATGACTGCACTAACTCGATTGTGGGCAAGCGGCCACCAGCAACACGCATCTCGTAAAAGCCCGAGTTTTACCCCCTGTTTGAGCACGTCTCATTCAGACCACCTTCGATCGCTGTCCGAACGCTGGCTTTGCACCTGCTGTACCTCCTTTTCCTCTCCGCCCAAGGCTTGAAGGAACCGATGTCATCCTAATCGACCGTACATGCAGCATCTGAGTCTCGTCTCATACCATGTGCGTTCCAAGCTGGCTTAGCCAGGCCCTTGTTCAGAACCTGATGTTGCCTCGACCGCGTGTGGCGCGAAGCAAAGAAAAAAGAAAAAAAGAAAAAGAATTTCCCGACACCGTCAGGAAGGGTCAGCGTCCGTATCTTCCTCTCTTGATGCCTTCCTCGTGCGAATATAATGGCACGGCGAGGCCGGAGCTCGCCGAGAGATGAGACCCATGCCCACGTTGGGCAGATCCAGAGGCTGGTCTCTCTTGCGAGACTGAGCGCCAAGATGATTTACGCGGAGCCAGCCAGCTCATTTGCCTTGGAAACTGCTCAGCCGCTGTCTAAATTCTGACAGCTTCGTCATGTCTGAACAATAGGCTGGATGTTGTCTTGCCTTATCCTCTCATGACTTGGTCGTACGTGCAGTCCTGTGCTTGCAGCACTCTCTCATAACTGATCGATTTGCAGAACTCAAGATCAGATGCTTCACAATTGTATCTGCTAACAAAGTACGGTACTTTCATCTTCCACTCACTCATCTTCGGGGACGTGGCACGGCTGCGAGCCCCGAGCCTCAAACTCATCCCGGCCTCCTGCTGTCTAGGATGAATCGAGACCAGGGCTGGACCCAGGGTCCAGCCGTCCGCTTGAAAGTCCTGTATCGTTGAGCTTAACCTATCTGGGCAACGGCGGGTGAGCACACATCATTTCTGAGCACGTTTTCTTCATTTCCTTCCCAGAGGCCCCCCCTCGTGTTCTGTCTTGAGCAAATCTCGTCTGGTTTTGAACAATGTGGACCTTGAAACTCCCAATCATGCTCACAGAAGCCCATTTGTTATTTTCTTTGCGCGGGTGATATTGACTTGAGGTTGACCCCAGAGTTAGGTCGTCCCCTCATCTTTCACACGCCCCCCCCCCCCCCAACCGAAGCGCTTCGTCTTTGTCCCCCTGTAACCGACCAGGACTTACCAAGGAGATCTAGAGCGCATTAGGCATCATCGAATCCTGCCGTGCTCGTGAATCCTGGGGAACCTGGGTGGGCAGCTGCTGCGCATGTCCTTCATGTCTTCCGATTGCTGTTCATCCCTGGCATGCAATGTGGGAGCGGAATGGAACTCTAGGGTCCCTCGCGTCGCCTGGGCCCGGACTACTCAGTATAGATACCACACGTACACTTGTTCGTAGCTTGGTCTCTACGTTAGCGCCCCGGGCTGCTGGGTCTTGGGTCCCCTTTTATCTAGATGCTCCGAGAGTACTTTATTTGACCAAACTAGCTGCTACTGTACCGGTGGTTTCCCTTTGCCTTGGTGGGAACATCTGTTCCATAGCGCGACATCCGTCCGCACCTCCTGTCGAGTGATAGGCGAGTTCGTTTCCGATCTTCAAGACTCTGGTGGAAAGTCATTTGCATCGTACGTCTGGCAGAGCTACTCCGTTCGTTCCTATTCTCAGGGCGGCAAGGAGGATCCCAGTACCCACGTCCCAAGCCTCTCTCAAGCTCCAGGGGCATCATTAATAGTACGGGCAGTGACCGCATCTTCCCCAGTGTCGCTCATCGCACTTGGAACATCGCCTATCCTTGGGCAGATCATGAGACACAGATTCGGAGTTCTTACCGACTGGATGGCATCCATCAGCGTTGCCTCCCATCACCCACCACCGGCCGATATCTAGCACCCGCTCCTTTGCTCCATCCCTGTTCGATGTCCCCCTCTCCAGGACAGCCAAACTGGAACTTATTGTATCGGACGAACACACCCGTATATGCCTTACCATGGTCTTTTCCGCATGGACCGCTCGACGTGAGATCTGATAGCACCGTGAAATCTGCTCCATGAAGCCCGTGCCATCACTTTTGCGCTTGCTACCAGTACCCAACGCTCCTCTCTTCGTTCCTTGACATATCGGCCCACACGCACCTGCATTGGGCTCGCGGATTTTCGAAAATTTGTGTGCAGAGCCTCTTCCGACGGTTCTGTAGGTATGACCTAATTTTTATTATTACAGATAGCATGCACATCCAGCACTTGAGCGTTCAGTATTGGTGAGCTGACACGACCGCCCCCATGTAGCGTTTTCTCTGTCGGCCTGAGGAAAAGCAACACACAACCCACCCCAATCCCCGCCAGAGGGGGCTTCAGGATACAGAGGCGCCACAGTCAGACATGCTAAACCGAGAACCACTCACAAACGCTAACATTCCCAGGGTATCTTGCTCTGTGCTGCCCTAGCCCGCCTGCTGCGTCGTCCTGGGTACCCTGACTTGGGTGAGCCTGTCTATTCCTTTCAGCCCCTACTAGTACTTACGAAGATCAAGGTTCAAGGCAGCCCTTTTCTTCTGGGACTAGCGAAGAAAGAAAAACCACACCCAACGCGACACGGAAAGATAGAAAGGGCAGCTTTATCCCGCCTGCTCACAACGACCTATCGGAAGCCTCTCAGTTACCAATTTCAACTCAACCCAGCTGTCCACACGCTCCCTGAGACTTGTTTTCTCGTCACTAACGCCCTCACATTTCCTTCCCTTCCCTTTCTTGTACAGTACCCAAAGACAAAGAAGCTCTATTCTTTCCTTGACGCTGGTATCCGGCAGCCGGGTAATCTCTGCCTCCGTATTGCTTGTTACATCTCATTTTCGCTTGTCTGGGGCTATTCGACGCAGAAAGGTTTGAACCTCTAGGGAAAAACCAACCCTGGCCAGAATATCTGGCCCTTCCTCTGAACCTGGTAGGGGTTTTGCAGCTCCTGCCCCAGCTCCTCAGTGCGACACGGCTGGACGATTCGATTACAAGACCATCCTGGTCCCCCACCCTCTTTCACTGGCAACCTCTCCGCGTATCTCACCAGCTCAAACAACCCGGACTCCCTCGTACAGGGGCAAGACACCTCTCGGATCTGGTTTACAAAAAGAAGAGCAAGAGGCGGCGGCACCACCCGAGCAGACACGATCTCACACCTCACTTCTTGTGCAGCTCTTCACCTGACTACCAGCACCAGCATCCGAGGAATTGATTCAGCTGGAGAACACACCGGGCTCGCATACGAATAGTCCTCGCTGGTTGACCAGCTTCTCTTGAGAAGTGCAGATCATCTTCACTATTCTAGGCTTCCATATCCCTGAGGGCGAAGCGGTATACCAGTGATCCCACGATCCTTTCAACGCGGCACTCGCGACGACATTTCCAAGGCTTGAGAACCAGAAGGACGGTCAACATCAACCTTGATCATTCGAGGCAGAAGTCGAAGGTGACTCCTGTGACAACATCAAGGACAAGTTTATCCTACCGCGCCCATCCATCCTCATGAGCCTCGTCCTTGCACCGGGCAGCAGCACGGCACCTCACTTCCTCTCCTCAGTCATGGACAACCATCCCGATCACATGGGCCCTGGCCCTGGCCCAAGACAACACTCCCCATCAGGGGGCAGACATCTGATGATGCCGCCCTACTCAAGTCTTCCACCACAACCGCAATATCAGGCGTCAGAAATTCCCAGTACGAACAAACCTTCCCCAGCCCCAGTTACCACTGCTTCGTTGTTTACGCCTGATGGTGCCTCCAGCAACAGTTCGTTCGCTTTTGTTTTGTTCGCTCCTTTCTCTTTCCATCTTCTCAACGAGGAGAATCAACCCATTGCCCCCAAAGGATGTAGAAGACTGACTCCCTGCCGTCTTAGGACGATCAGTGGCGGAGAACGCAGGTGTGCACCTGCAGACATCACCTCTTGCCCTGAATGGCGGCTCGTCTCCCGAATCACACACTGGGAGCGCTGGGTATACCTGGACCTCAAATAGCGACCCCTGGTCTGCAAGCCGCTCGCCGCAACAACAGCAGTACGGCGGCGGCGGGCCCCAGAGGACGCCTGGGACTCTGAACCCGGGGCCCTTCTTCCAGCACAACATGCACTCGACCATGGCAAACAACCTGTCTCCGATAACAGCGACGACCCCGGCGGACACCCATCCATCGTTCCACTCTTCACCGGCGACGACCATGTCGCACCTGTCTATCGACCAGGCGACCTCTAACAGCAGCAGTAATGGCGTTCTACCGCCTTTCCGGGGGACCTCCACGCCGTACTCGTCCAGGCCAACCCCTCCGCTCAGCCGCTCCTCTTCTTTTCCAGCTCCAGCAAGCACCATGTCGGCCTTCGTCCCAGGAATCTCCTCCATGCTCCCAATGAGCACGATGTCAACCTCGCGACCTGGTCTCGCGGCTCCCGTCTCCCCGCTTGGCAGCTCAACAGGCGGGCCACCACCGCCCCAATCAGGACCAGGACGGCTCTCGGACTATGCGCATCACCAGCAGCACCAACACCAGCAGCAGCAGCAGCAGCAGCAGCAGCAGCAGCAGCAGCAGCAGCAGCAGCAGCAACAGCAACAACAGCAACAACATCACCAGCAGCACCAGCAGCAGCAACCGCAGCAGTACATGCACAACCTGGGCAACCCGGGCGGGCCCATGGCTCTGGTGTCGCATTACCCGCCCGTGGGCGGCGCGTACGGCGGGCACTTCGGCGGCATGATGTTCCAACCGCAGCAGAGGACGCCTGAGAAGCCGCACCAGTGCGATCAGTGCCCGACGGCGTTCACACGAAACCATGACCTCAAGAGGCACAAGAGGATACACTGGGCCGTGAAGCCGTATCCGTGCGACGGATGTGATAAGGCCTTTTCGAGGAAGGATGCGTTGAAGGTACGTGACCGCTGCCGTCTGCCAGGCAACTTTTTGTTTGGCGGGGGTTGGGGGGCGATCCTTCTTGTTTCATTACTAACTGTGCTTTTGCAGAGACATAAGCTGGTGAAGTGCTGTGGAGAGAAGGGCGACAAGAGCAAGAAGGAGGGAAGTCCTTCATCGGCCGGAACCCAGGGCATCGACAGCGGGTCATCTTCGCCAGTCGATTCTAGGAGACAGATGATGTGAATCCGGTATTCTTTCGCTGGGAGACCAAAGTCGTGACAATACTGGGAATGAATTCCTTCGCTCTCAGATCCCGATGCGACCGGCCAGGGCTATCGTCGAGGACACCACTGCCTGCACGCCGATGGAGGGGGAGATTTTCTCAAAGGGCGACCAGAGGACGAGGCAAGACCGAACGCGTTCGACACGACGAGACAACTCAGAGGGAAATTGGATAGAATGGACAAATGTCCACCGACAGCCATCACCAGCTCAGGACTCTTTCCGGCCTTGTTTCCACAACCTCGGCTGATACTTCATCCTCAAGGCGCTACCCCGACGAGTTTCGTATTAAAACGAGACGATGTGGGAGGCCACCATCTTCCGTCATCACGTTCGACTCTGATCGCATTGGTCTCTGCGTCAGGCAGGAATGGCTTGCGGGATTCTATATCTTATGTCTTTCTTCTAATTTTCTTTTTCTCTCTACGGGAGGAGGTCTCGAATGTAGGCCACTGTACAGCATATTTTATACCAAAGGCATGGGAAAAGGAGGGATGCTTGGTTGACTGGCTTGGCTTGGCTGGCTCATGGAAAGGGCATTGGAGTTTTCTTACTGCTGGTATCTTGTTTCTGGATGGTTGGCATGATGGGCAAGGTCAGGGCGAAGAAGGAAGGAAAGGTTGGCTGCATTGTCATTGATTTTCACAGATCCTGCTTTAATCGAGTACGCCTCATTTAGTGGGCAACCCGGCGATCCATCTGCTTTCATCTTCGCAGTTCCTTCCCCTTCCTCGTAGATTTTCCGGCTGCCATGTTTTCTACATCGACAACGACCATGTGGCATGAATCATCAGTCCATAAGCAATCTCACACCTCGCTCGCACCTCAACCCCTAAGTCACTGACAGCCAGCGTGACTCTGCCTAGATCAAGTGAACTTTAAAAAAAGATGAAAAATTGTTCGGATTGGGATGCTTGCGCCTGACAGCCAATATTCACGATGGCCAGCTCGTCTAGACGAACAGAAACACCAGGGTTAAGACATCGGTAGCGAATCACGGACGGTCGTGCAGAACCTAGTCACCTCACCCTCTTCCCCCCCCCCCCCGGGCGCCCGCGGAACGTTTTCCGATGGGGGAGCGAACGTCAACTGCAGTTTCAGCTTCCCAGTCCCAGAGCGAGATAGTGCGACAACACCTCCTGCCGCTGCGCTGGGGCCAGCTAGGGCTTACGTGGGTTTGGTGGGTGAAAGATGAAGGAGGTAGGGGGAGGGGGGGGCAGGCATCGAAGGCACCCTGCGCGTTCCATTCATTGTTCGGCGGCCCCCGAGCCGAGAAGGGTGGGTGGGTGGGTGGGTTTCAAGCCGACAGAGGTTCACAAACCACCTATGTCAGCCCCAAGAAGTGCCATTCCTGTGTCTTGGCCCTTTTCGCGGCAGGACACGAGTACATGTATTTTACTCCATCCGTCATCGAAACCCACATCACCCTTGCATATATCGCGTACGTATTGCAAATATGTACAATGTTTGTCTGTGTAAGCATGTACGTACGTGTATGTCTGTGCACATGAAAATAACGTAAAAAGGTCCCCCCTCCGGACCCTTGCTTTTTCTCTACACACCAATCGTCGCCCCCAATCAGACAGACAGATCTCACGCGCCGCCCTGGGCTCCACTTCCACATGGCAAGAGCGATGGAGGTGTGGACACGGTGTGTGAGAGTGCAAAGCGGACACGGCGTCCAACCCGCAATAAGCAACACCGACCGAGCAAAACAGCGCTGAACGCTGGGAGTGAGTGAGTAAGTATGAGCGATTGTGAGCGCACCCCCCCCCCCTTTTCCGTCTTCGTGGGTGGGTGGGACATGGCCGGGCTGGCCACTGGGTGACTGGGTGCCCGTATGGATCGAATCGTTCTCTTCGTTTTTGTTTGTCTTCACTTGTTGGGAGAGAGAGGGAGAGGGCCGTATCTGACACACAAGCATGGCTGGCTGGCCTGGACATGTTCTTCGATCTCTCAACGATATTCAAGTATTTTTCTCTTTTCTTTTTCTTTTTCTCTTTCATCAAGTGCTGGCATGTAGAAAGCAGGTAACACCTTCCAGAGCTCTTTCTTTGGCGCCTGGCGTCATGCAGCCTGCGTGGCTGTCCCAGAAAGACGCCTCCTCAACCCAAATGCCCCGAGAAAATCTCTTGGAGCCCAAGAAGGGACGAGAGGGGCGAGATGGCTTGCGCCAGAGCCGCGGCCTTGGGATGAGCCATGGCTGGCGGGTCAGGCAAGCCGGGGACGGGGTCGGCAGATGGCTGCCTACTTACGATGGAAAGAATGGAGCCTGGAGCTTGTCTTTGCAGAGAAGTGCTTCTTTTTCGCCTCTCGTCGCGACCTCAGCGGCACGAACTCGCAGAGGCAGGCTCTCCGGTGGCGTGGCGTGTGCAGAGTCCGTAGTCGATGCCCAACTGGTTCGACGCCCTTGTCGGCTCTCGCCATCCACCGCTCTTCTCCTTCTTCTTCTTCAGCTCCCCTATCCCTGGGTCTCCTCCCATTGAGACCACCACAGGGACCTCCAGGCAAGCCAGGGAAGCCAGGGAATCCCCGAGTCCCAATCTCAAGCTGGGGGGGAGGGGGGGCTTTTGACGTTGTTACACACAACCACACAAAATCATGCCTGGGTCTGGATCTTCTCTCCCTGCTTGGCTCTCTCCCCCAACGGGTCCCAGCGTTCCTCGTCACGGGACCGCTCAGCAGATCGATCCGTGATGTGTGTCGTACCAGCCACGGACGGGACTGGCGCGTCGCTTGCACGCATCCATCCGTCCCCAAGAACGCCTCCTCTCCGTGGTGAAAAACGCCTCCTAAGACAAACGTACAGGGTCCGGCCAGCCCTTTTGCTTGCTGGGCCGTCCACAGGGGCGGGGGGGAAGGAAAATTTCCAGGGGGTTCCGCTTAAGCGAGCTGCGGCAGGGCCCTTGACCCGGGTCTGTCAATGGAGAAAGAAGGGGGGGGGGACGTGTTTTCTTTTTCGGGCTTCAGGTATCATCAAGATCTTCATCGGCAGAAATTTTGCTTCCGTCTCTCTGCCCCCGCGGTCTTCGCCGCGATGATGAGGAAATCGTGCAGTCCCTCGGAGCGCACAGCAGTAGCAGCGTCTCTCTGCCGTTGATTCAGGACGGGGAGGCGAGCCCGTCGAAAGCAACCTTCCAGGCCCATCCCGTTTTCTCCACCAATGTTTTCGCCGGTGCAATATTCACAAAACTCGCGACGTGGTATCCGGACGCGGGAATCCAGCGAAAAACACGTCACACCAAGACAACAGATACCTAGTCGGGCTTTGTGGTTCCCAAAGACACACACGCGCATATGTCGGGGGGTCCACATGCCCGGTCCTCTGAAAACGCTCGATGTCGTCCCCTTTTTCTCGTTTCTTTTTTCCCTGAAATTCACTTCTCCCTGTGTGTGGATGAAATTGCGATGTGTCTTGTGTGACCACCGATCATCTTCGGAGGAGCAGGGCTGAATCTCGGAGACAGGGTGTCTGCGTGTGAGTGTGTGATTGTGGCAGCAAGGAAAAGAGAGAGGGTCACCTTTTGTCTGTAGCATCAGCAAGTATAGAAAGCAGGAAGATATCGCCCTGCTTCGTATTCTGGATATGAGTCTCGTCTTCTCCAAGACATTGCTGATTGAGGTTTCCAGGTCTTCCAGAAGGCAAAGTACTTGCTTCTGCAGGTGCCTCGCGGAGAGTTGATGTCTCAACAAGACCTTCGTTTCCTTTGCTGCTGCTGCTGCTGCTGCTGCTGCACAACTCAACACGGTATTCCCTGACCAGAACCCGGCTGGGCTACGGGGCTGCGAAAGATGGATCTCGCACGACGTGCCACGAGACCAAGGTCGTGGTCACCGCTGCCAGTGGTCGATCTTGGAATATCACAGCACCGGCTGGACCCGAATTAACGAGCAGGCGTATCCCTCCCTTCCTGAGTCCTGTCGACCGACCCAGATGCGAGTGACTCCTTTCTGCCTCTGTCTCTCTGCTGACATGGACGAAGGATCCGGCCTCCACCGTGCATTGTGCTTTTTCTTCACCATCCAATTCCGTCCACGGCTGCGTCTGTGGCCAGGCTGCAGTCAAGCGTAGGAAGCAGCATCTGCTCCCTCCCCTCGGAGCCAGTCGGGTAGAAATAATGCGTGTCTCTGCTGGCCCCCCTTCCGATGCGGTCAGCAGCTCTTTCAGCTAGCTTGCAAGAGATGGCCCAGCTGGTGAGCTGCACCGCATTTGGATCTGCAACTGATCATCGTGTACATTGTACGCTGGTCCGTACAGGTCAGGCATGCTGTACTGTATATGCTGCCGCACAAGGCGAGGCTCGAACGAGCACCTCGGGTTACTTGGTACCCAGGCAGTGGGTGCTGCCCAGCAAGTCCAGCAGGTTGCTGGGCGTGAAGAATCGAATGTCGGGTACTGTAGCACGAGGCTGTCGTTGATTTGATTTCTGGCGGTGGAGCACCCTAGGGACCCTTGACCCTGACCTGGGTACCCGGAACCCGCAACCTTAGTGTCCTTGGGGCACCATCCCTGCTGCTGCTTCTCATCCACTTTGGTTGCAACAGTGACGACGGTGGGACGGTGGGATGGCGGGATGGCAGGATGGCAGGAGGGGAGGACCCCTGCTCGTAAATCCATGCGCTTTTGATGTATATCCTCTGAGGAAGGGCAGTCTTCGTCACAACTGACCTCCCTCACTCAGCATGATATCACCACTCCCATCTGATCCCCAAGCTACATTGGTACCTGGCGCATACCCGTAACCTCTCCCGCCTCGGCAGCAAGCCGTATCTGTCACCTGCCCTTCTGGACCTTCACAATTTCCAGCGCCAGGGACCAGGCCACGGGCATGTGCAGATTCCATTTCCCACAGTCAGTCCACGCCGGCGGCTACTGACAGCTTGCCACGCAAGCCGTCTCCCGTCGCGCTCTCTCTCGGGCCGAGAGTTCCTGTGGCCTCGGAAAGAAACACCCGCCTGTCTTGTCAATCGTATCGTTGGGAGCACAACGATATCTCCTCACCCTGGATGCGACGGTGGAGGAGCGTGGAAGGAACCACGACTCGATACCTGACGAACCCTCAGACGCAAGTGGCCTTCGCAGGTTCACCTGCAGCCTCTGCCGATCAACCCACTTTTGCCGACCTCAAGTTGCAAATGCGTCCACCTGGGGTGATGGCCGTGGGGGAGGCACACAAAGAACACGGCTTGTGAGAGGTGTGACTTGTACCAACACTCCGGTAGGTGCCACAAGGCATGAGGCGGTCTTTAGTATCAAGTCCTGCTTGAACCGTGGTAGCAGCCTGCGAACGGACTCTTCAAATTCTGTCTCGCGCGCACTTGTGCCTGCTGCGGATTCTAGTCGAGGGGTCCATGTCAAGAAGCTGCAGCGTGCGACACGAGGTTTGCTCCGAGAGAGGCGTGTGAAGAGCGGCGCTGCTCGAGATGTCGGGGCCCATCTCGCCCGTCCATCCGTCTGCTGTGCAAGGCCAGACGACGTTGGAGCATAATGGCCGCGCTTTCTGCTCTGAGACCTCCGCGGTCGGAGTACCTTGTGTACCTCCTCTCTGTGAGAGTGAGAGGAGGGATGGGCCGGCCCCAGGAGTCCGCACGCAGTCCACCGCCTGGCGATGGCTGGCTACGGCGTCACAGAAACCCCTCCCGTCGTACCGCAGGCGGAACCATACGGCGCCGTGGAACCAATAGTTCAGATGGCCCTTGGGGCTGTTGCCTCCCTCTCTCTTGAGCTTGGCCTGTGCGCGGACGCCATGCGTGCGCATACGTCGGTGGTGCTGCCACGGCGGTGCTGCCACGGCGGCATGTGCGCACAGGTACGACGGGAGCAGGTCAGGTGCTCTGCGGGACGACGACTGTGGTGTCAGACTCACAACTCTGCTCACAGGTGAGCTGAGAGATATACTAGTATGGTTGGTCATTGATACAGATACCTAGGTATTCCCGATTGGCAATCGTGGTTCTCAACAATTGTCGTGTGTTGCTACTCCCTGGCGAAATGTGCGAGGAAGCTGAATGCGCGAGATCAAATTGGGACGCCTAGTAAAAGGCCTTATATAGGGAAATCAACATCAATATCTCTCTAGTCAAAGATCACCATGGGAGGAGACTGGGGTTGCTGCAATGCCCTCCCGCAGACGAAGGCCTTTGGAACGCTGGAGCAAGACTTCGACGCAGCGGGATATAACAAAAGCTTATTCGTCCACTATGACAAGTTGTAAATTGCTGCAGTTCAGTTCATGAGTGCATCACAGCAGCCTTGTGGAGCTTTCTTTCTTCATGCGTGTGATAGGTCCACGGGACATCACCCTGTTATGCAGTGATCGAAAGCCTTATCAAACCCACCGTATCACGACCTGGTAACTCTGTAATTCGACTGGTTCCCTCGGTCATTATATCGTGTGACCATGAAGTCTAGACAGTCTACGTTAGTTCAGGCACCGAGGATAATTTTCTTTGCTGAGTTATCCTCAAAATGTGTGTGGGCCCCCGGCGGCCTCCTCAGGGCGTTTCTCTCACGAAAAGCTGTTCTTTCCGTAGAAACGCCGGCGTCCCCATGGAGTTTATGGTCCTCACGATAATTAGAGGCTCCGCGTTTGCTTGAGGCCAATATCGGGATACGTGGCTCGAAGTTGTGCCGTTGCCACGACCACAGGCTCGTATTTTAACATGCACCTTGTAGAAGCCTCATTCGTTAGCTACCAAGTGTCTAGACATATGAGCCAACCCAGCGCGACCTGGCCTCCCAGTCAGACTGAGTTCTTGGTAACTGAATTTGTATCAAGTTGAGTCTCAATGGAATCTTGCCTCCGAGAATCCCACGGCGCGCTGGTGGAACAAATGACTGTGCAGAGGTACATTTGTAATGGGGCTTCCAGCGTCTCTCGGAAGAGGCAAACCTTATGTCTACAGAATTGTTTTGAGTTCGGTGGGTCCCGTGGCTCTGATACAATATTCTGGCTCGTTCATCGCGGCCACAGGTTTTTGGAGGCCGCTCACAAGGGGCTAGAGGGCTATCACATAATTTTTGAAGCTCCCTCATCACTGGAAGAGGTTGGCCCTCATGAAGAGACATACTTCTTCCATTGCAGTCAAGCCTTCTTCTTTACAGCAGTGGGGCCTTTGGTACGGTGACCCTTGAATGATATGCACGTGGGCAGTCTTCACCATCTCGACCTTCCCAAGGTCCTTACCCAAGCTCAGCCCACCCCAGACTCGCGAGTATCATCGCCTGGACTTACCAATAGAACGTGCTCTCATTACCAAGCTTGTATATAGAAGAACACAAGATGTCAACCCCACCCCCCGGGGAGACCGTTGTAAACATCACGTTGATACTCCTGGCCCCTCAGGTCCTCAATGATGCCAGTGCAGCTTCAAACAGCTGCTTCCTGTTCTTTATGACTTTTGGCGAGATCATATAGCAATCGATTCAACAGAACCTTCTCTCACATTCACAGCGACACGGTTCATACAGAGGTAGGTGACATTAAGTGGTTGTGAGGGTGCACGAAACTTCTCGCCCGAGCTCCAGTGTAGGGCACATCAGAGATCCTTTCGGTTCGTATCTTCTTTCCTGCTTCTTTGAAGCAAATCAGAAGAGGTATACTCGCAGATACCAGGATGATATACTTATGGGGTCCAGGCTTCTTACGAATTCGAAACAGCATATAGCTCGGAGGCGGAATCTTGGAAGTATCCCAGCCGAATCGCCTTATGTCTGGCTTCCTCTCAGCCGCGTTGCGAAGCAGCTCCAGATCGTACTTCATGAAGAGCATCCCAAAAGTACAAAGTACTCCAGGTTCTTCAAATTTCCGCTCAGAAACGTATCTGGGGATGCCCTGCCATAGCCTTGAAGATCTGGACAACTCTACCCTAGGGTACCTTCAACGCCATATGGCTGGCTGTAGTCGGCAAGAAAGGTGGCATCACCAAAATCGAAACCACAAGGCTCCCAAAAGGAATTCTCGGTGACGAAAATCTTGCAGACAGTACCCAAGGAGTACTTATCAGGCACGAACTCAGACAATGCGCCGAACACCAACGCCTGAAATACTCCAATACCTACCTAGGTAGCTCGAGATGGGCACAGATAATGAAGACATAGCCCCCTACGGCTTCACAGCATCAAGAGTATCATCGAAGCAGATACTGGATGTACCATATCCAAAGTCGCGGAGTGATGCAGCAAAGTCGGGTTGAACGAGCTGGAGCCCAGCCTTTCCTGTGACGATACCTGCATGACCTAATAGGTCCTACCTAGGCACGCAGACAGATCCTGGAGGCGGGACAGACCGGGGCAGTGTTTTCTGACTGTCCAATGACCAGAAATTGATGGCCCCAGGGTGGTGAGACATTCATCATGATTTTTGTTTTGGTGCCTGGTCCTCTTGTCCATCACCTACCTACTCGTCATCCAAAAGTTTGACTGTAATTCGCCAGGGCCATGCTCCTGCAGCAAGTACCCTCACCTGCTTCGTCAAGTTCACGGAGGCCAAACTAGTCACGGCTTCGAGACGCATTTCCTGGCCCTGAGATGCCTTTCGCTTATCAGTCCCTCGACACCGACATCCCGTACCTCAGGGGCGGGGTCGTGCTCGCCATGACACGTCTGGGGCAGGCAAAATTTGGACGGCTTGGTGTCGAACGTCAGATCTGAGACTCTGGTACCCTGATTCTAGACATATGGCACTGTGAGAATCGTGGTTGCACAAGGTGTCATGATTTGACGTTGTATGTAAGCTGACGAGGTTTGGTCTGCGACAAATTTCAACCGCCAGAGGGCACGTCAAAAGTCCTCATTTCATGATCTGGCTGATACCACACTGGCACTTCCACAGTAAGGCTTCTGGCCCGGTCAGTCCCAGTCCTGGTCTTTGGCTTCAAGCATATACATAGACGCACATATGTTTAGATAAAATGATTCTGTTCCACTAAGTACCTGAGTACCTAGGTAGTCCTGAGGTCGCTTGTCATTCGCAGCAACATACTTGCTTGTGTCTTCTGCGTTGAACATAATGGGGTTGCCTAAGGGAATCGAGCTATGGTTTCGGGTGCAAATGGCGGTCTGGTGTATCATCCTGGGTTTCATGGTTAGGTACTGGCGATTTACATATCACCTCACCGTATGAGCATTTTGACTCAGACATCATAAAGACAATCAGCAGCCGACTACTAAGCAACCTTACGCTGTAGATCTCACAAGCCCATTCAAGCTACCTAGGTATGGACATAAAAGGCGCGACATCTCGCTCCATCTTCTCTCCCAGATCCATCTTGGACAGAACATCTCAGGCCCTGGTCTGCATCGTACTTCAAGACTTCGGATTCCACAAGTCTCTAGATATACTCCGGACAACCCCTAAAGTCACCATGAAGACTACCACCGCAATCTCCGCGATTGTTCTCTCGGTCCTCGCACCTCTTGTGCTTGCCGACAACTGCGACTCTCGGTACAAATACTGCGGGTCTTCTCTTCTCAAGAAGGGTATGTCCTTCGCGTTCCCTTCTTCCTCACCTGTGCCGTGTTTGCCATCCAACAGTCCGAACTAACTGAATTCTGCACATATCCAGGCCATTACACCGGTCAGATTGACCAGGCCCTTGAAGATGCCGGTTATCCGATCGGCACCGACGGCGACAACTTCCTCTTCAATTGTCTCGGCGGTCCCAACGGAGATATCTCCATCATAAAGAATTGCGCTCTGGGTTGTCACGATGCAGGCGCCGGGAACAGCGACTACTGCCAGTGAGCAGGTCTTACCAGCAGCTCTCGATGAAGAAATGTAGTGTACCTACCTGAATACCTAGGCAGCTCCATCCCCCAGGCCCAATCATGATCTTTGAACCCTGCGTAAGATGACACGCTCTAACAAGTCTTCTACAGGTCAACTTGTTGAGATATTCCCTGTTCTATTTCATCTGAACGGTCAGGAGATGTTGGGTGTGGAAAGGGTTGACGTGATGGTTGGCAAGAGCCTATCAGTCTTTATACCTTACCTAGTTTCAAAAACATTCTTTGGAAGGGGTCGCTCCCCGCTTGGTTTTACCTCGATGACTTTGCCAAAGACAACCACTCAATTTGCTTTTCACATCTGAGCTCCAGCTCATATCATCGGCTGTTGGTAAGTCAATCTCCGTATACGAAGAGGTCTGAATGGGGGGGTGAAAACGAGTATATTTGCTATTGTTGTTGATGATGATCAGCAGAAGGAACGGAAGGGAAACTATCGTCGTACGCCAAAGGGATTAGGCGTACACGCGTACGGTCCCTTCCAGTTGCCGTCGGGCCGAATCGGCCCGGCTAGCCATTTGGCCAGCTGGTTCCATCTGGTGGCCGTATGCCTCCGGTCCGAGGCGGACCGGGCTATTGCTATAGCTATCAACCTACATCGGCCTTGAAACGAAGGCACTGGTCACCTCGTAAATCTCTTCTACCTATGCTCACAAGATTGCGTTGCGCTTAGCGACCTCGATGGCTTGAGCCCTGGAGACCTGCAGGGCTACTTAGGTACACATTCAATTACCGTCCCTTGATCCATCTCAAGGCTTTCCAAGATCTCTCAATGGTGCCTAAGTAGGGATAATATCTTTCGAGTACCATAGCGCGCATACACCAATTTACCAAGACCAGGAAAAGATCATAGCACTATTGTTTTATTGCCTAAAACATAGTCATATCGCTAAAAATATAATCTTTAGGCTTTTTGCGTTATATGACGCAAAAAATAAATCTTTATCTTTTTTAGATTTAGCTATTTTATTAAATTTATTGTTGAATAAGCTTCCTTATATACATACGTATCAAGTGTAAACAAATAACATAATAGGGTAAAGACGAAATTATATTCAGCTCTACCTTATACAAAGAAAAAGAAACAAAGTCTTTTGCTTTGTATAAAGGATTTATATATGCATTTTAAGCATATGTAACCGCGTGCCTAGTCCTAGTCTGCTAGACTACTCTAGTGGTTAATACTGGCATCTTTATTAGCCCTTATACAAAGCTGCAATGCTATTTATTCTAATACTAGCATCTTTTCTTTTATAACTTATATGGTTATATATATAAAAACTATAGAAAAAAGACTATAGTTCTTACAAAGGAAATATACTATAAACTTTATACTATACCAGCAGTTAAATGCTAAAAAAAGCAATTGTATTTATAAGAATTGTTAAAGACCTTGCTTTTTAGTAACTACCTATATGTAATAAATTATATATAATTAAGTTTTTTGCCTTTTAAGTGACTTTTTATATAAAAAAAGTTATATATAGCTCTTATTGCCTCTTAAATTATAAACTTTCTCTTAATAAATTATAAGCACTTACTTATTAACGTTTAAAGTAATTTACACTTTTAGCTATATATAAGGTATAAAAAACCTTGTTCTTTAACTTAGTCTTTGGTCTTCTTTCTTTCTCTTTTTCCTTTACTAATAATTAACTTTTAATTATATATAATCTTTTGTCTTTTTCCCTTTTATATATATTACTACTAACTTTTTAACTTGTGTAGATATTTTATATGTAAGTAAATAAACGAAAATTTAATTATTATAGCAGCTTTTGCCCTTGTTGCAAACATTTTAGCCTAGCTAATCTTTTATATAACTTTTCTAAGTATAAACGCTAGCTGTTAAGCTTTTATTATATACTTAAGCTTTAATGCCTAATTTTATGCTAATGCCTTTAGCCTTTGCAAAAACATATATAACCTATTATTATTTTTTTATTATATATTTGCAAACTAATAAAATATAAAACTAAAAGTTAGCCTTAGTTAATCTACTTATAGTTAATATATAAGTTAAGGTAAGCATTAATTAAAGCTATATATTCTTAGCTTTTGCTAAGATTATATAATAAAACTTATACTTTATTACACTATAAGTTTATTTTTTATTTTTATCTTTATATAAAAGATTAATATTATTTAACATTATTGCTAGCGTTAGCTATTATGCAAATGTTAATTATAATTATATATATAAAAACTTAAACTTTTTTATTAACTTTTTTAGTAACTATATGCGCATAGTAGAGTATTAGCATAGTGCTTATGCTAATTACATTTAGTGCTTATACGCTATTTAATGCTAGGTAATAGGTTGTATAATAAAAATATTAGGGGTATTTAGTAATTGTTAATAAAAAGGGATTTTTTAGTAGCTTATGTAAGATAATATAAGTAAAAGAATAAAAACTTTTACTTTGCATAAAATATATTTTATTTAGCTATAATTGTTGGTAGGGTTTTACTTAGTTAAATAGTGCATTATTAGTTATATAGTTTATTTATAGTTGGTGGTTGTTAAAAGAAAGGGAGGCTATTTACGTCGAAGAACGAGGCTACGAAAGGTAGCTTATGTCTCTCTTTATTTTGCACTAGCTATAGCCGGCTAGCGCCGGTCTGCAGCGGACTAGTTCTCTAATTAGACAAACGTAAGCCTGGTTTTTTCTTTTAACTATAAACCTATATTAGCAGTTTTTCTCTTTTGCTAGCTGTATAATCGTATACTTTTTTCTACTGTTGTATAGAAATGTTTAAATAAGTAATTATTTGCCTAACGGGGTTAGCTATATATGTGTATGCTTTTCCTTTTTGTCTTTTTTTCCTTTTCTCCTTTTGTTACTTTAGTTTATAGCTTTCTTTATAAATCTTTTCATTTGTATAGCTAGTTAGTTGTTGTTAATAAGCTATTCTAAAGCTTAATTAAGCGATGCTTTAGTTATAGCGTTAGCTAGATTATTATCCTTATTAATCTATCTAATTTTTAAGATCTTTTGCTATTTGTATAATTAACAAAATATTATTATGTTAATTATTAAATGCTTTTCCTTTATTATACTAAGCTTAACAAGGCATTTATATAATAAGTATAAATTTGTATATATAATAAGAGAAATAAGTAGAAGACTAAGTTAGTTTGTAATTAATTAGATTATTGTTGCAATTGTTAATTTAATATTAAAATTATTAACTATACTATAGATTTTTAATGCTAAAATGCTTTAAGTAACTCTTTTGCATTTGGTAAAGCTTTAGTAGATAAGGTTGCCTTAAATTATAAATTGGTTGTTTATGTGTATAATTTTATTTGCAAAGATAAATATAAATTTAATCTAAAAGCTTAAATTTTTATTGTTTATAAATAAGCTGTTTATAAATATAAAAAGTTTAGTAGTTAAAAAGTTAAGGGGCATATATTGTAAGCTTTATTAAAAGTTGCCTGCTTACTAAGCAAAGCGCTTATTTAGCGTAGTATACTTAGCTTTGTTAAGGTTTAAGGTTTAAGCGGCAATAGAAAGGTTAAATGCTGCTTTTAGCTAATAAATTAAAGCAATATAGGCACTTTAGGCCTTTTATTTTAAGTAGCGTTAAGCGTGGTTTAAAGACTTAGCGTTAACAACAATGATTTTTATGCTTTAACCTTTTTATTATAAAAAAAGATTATTGTTATTAAGTAATAATTTAGCATTATTAAACTTAAAGAGTATTTTTGCTATTAGCAGTATTTTAGGTTTTGTTTAAAACTTAGCTTTTTTTAGCTTTTTATCTTTAGCGGCTGCAAAAGAGGTTATTGCTAAGATTAGAGTATTATTTATTTATATATTTATTAAATTAAACAATAATGATAGCCCCTTTATAATTAAAAAATATAGGTTATAAGTTAATGTTTTTATATTTAGCTTTTCTTAATAGTAGCTTTAGTATATTATAAACTAATATACTTTTACTTTAGCAATATTATATAATAGTTTAATTACTTAAATAATTGTTTTAGCAGGGTATTTGTGTTTTAGTTTATTTAAAATAATAGTTAAAATAGTATAAAATAGTTTTATTTATAATTATAAGTAGGCTTGTGTAATATTATAAAGTAAAAGCGTTATTTTTTAGCTTAGAAATAAAAGTGTTAGGGTAAAAAGTAATTATTAGCTTATATGCTAAATTATAAGCAATTATGTAAGGATAGCTTCTTTAGCTATATTGTTATAACTTTAGATAATAAGGCAAAACTTTTTATAAGGCTTAAAAGTTTTGCCTTTGATTTTCTAAATAATATAAAACTTAAATATATAATAGCTATTATGCTTAGCTTTATTATATTGCTTAAAGCTAAAGACGCTTTAGCTAATAAAGTCTTTTACCTTATATATATTAAACTCTTTAAATAAGGCTTTTAGCGCTATAATAATGTTATTATTTTGTAGCTTAATAGCTAGTTTATAGTTACCTTTCTTTTTCTTTGTAATATAAGCAATAGTAATAATGTAGGCGGCAACCTTTTCTTTTAGTTTATTTTTAAAGCCTAGTAGCTATCTTTGCTTATATAGCTAAAGCGGCATAAGCACTGTTTTTTTGTTAGCGGCAGCCTTGGCATTGTTGTTAACAGCTTTATTATCTTTGTTTTAAGAAGAGAGAAAGGTTAAGGTTTGTTTAGTTTTAATAATATAGTTAAAAAAGGGTAGATTAAAAGATAATAGGTTTATTAACTATATTTAAAATAACATTATAATTGTTAATAGCTGTAATTTTATAAAAGCTTTGCTACTTTTCTTTTTCTTGCTATATATATACTTTGCTTTGCAAAAGAAGAGATAGTATTACGTTTATTATAAGATTATTTTTAGTATTAAGGGCATTATTTACTTAGCGCTTAGCCAATGCTTTGCAAAGAGTCTTTATAGCCTTTTAAATAACCTCTACTTGCTTAAAAATCAAAGGTGATAAAAAAGAGTCTATTGTGATTTAAGGGTAGGTGCTAAAAATTAAGAGTATAAGCATTAAGTTGTTAAGTTTTGCTATATTATTAACGGCTTTAACGGCTATTTGCAAAATAATATTATTAAATATAGTGCTAGCTAATTTAGTATATAAAATTTTAAATATTTAGCAAAGAGGGCTATAATATTTCTTTAGTTTATTTATTAATTAATTTGCCTTTATAAGCACTTGTTTATATATAACTCTTATTAGCCTAGCTTTGTTTTAAAATCTATTAAGGTAAAGTTTATATTAGCATTGTATGTAATAATATTTGGTAATCTTTAGTAGATATTAATTTAAAGTTAGCATAAGGCTTTCTATATAACTTTAGCTAATATAAATAAAAGAAAATATGCGCTTTGAAAAGCTATAGAAGCATTAATAATATAAAGAATAAAGTAGCTGTTTAAATATATTACGTTAACTAAGATCTTATAATTAAAATTATAGTTGTTATATAACGTAAACTTAAATTATTATAACGCTAAGCTGTTTATTTAATAGTAATAGCAGAACTTTTTAATTAATTATAATGCCTTTTTGTTAACGTTATTATGTTTTGCCTTTGTTAGCATTTAATATAGCTAACTTATTGCTAGGTGGCTAAAATGATAATAAAGCTATTGTAACTTAGCTTTTAAAAAGAAGGCTTTTGCTTATTTTATTTTGCTTAAAAAAAATTATAAGTAGCTTTACTTATAAATTATTAAAAAAGCTTTGTTGCTTTTAATTAACTTATTTATAATATTGTTAAAATATACTTTTAAATAGTTTATATTAGCAAAGCAAAGAAGAAAAAGTATAAAGGTCTTAAGAACGTAGAAAGTAATTTTCTTAATAAGTATATAGAGAGAAATAGTATTAATTAATATTATTATTAATTTTTTATCAAATTTAATAAAGGCTTAGCTAGCAGCTGCCTTATTAATCTAAAGAAATAAATCTTTATATTAAAAGGCTATGCACTATTTTTTGCTAGCAGTTAATACTTTTATAATACTTATATTAAAAAAAATGCTTTGAAAACAAAGTTTAAAATAGTGGTTTTTAATAAGGAATTACGTAGCTAAAGTGTTTGCCTTAGAGAGGCTAAAGGCATTGTTATTTATTATATAGTGTAAAAATGCTTAGTTTATAAAATATTAAGTAATAGCGGCGTTGTTTTTGTTATCTTTATTAAAGTTTTTATAATTATTATTACCTTATAGCTATTATTAGTTAAGATTATGTTTTTTGTAGTTTGCTAAAAAGATTATAAACTTATTTGCTAATGTGCTTATAAACTTATATTAGGCAATATACTAATCTTTTTCTTAGCAGCGTTTAGCGTTTAAGTATTTAGTTAACTAGCAACCTTTTTTGCTATAAATATAATACTTTTTCTTTTAATTGCTATAATAGTTACTTTAACTATGGTTGCTATAGTTGCGGTTGCCAAAATTACGGCTATTGCTACGGCCGCTGCCGCAATAGCTACTATACGGATAAAAGCCTCCTTTACTATAAAAAGAGCTTTAGCTGCGATTATTATTATAACAACAGTTTAAATAATATTAGTTATAAGGCTTTTTGTTTAGTTTATTAGCAATTATTTAATAAAGAAAAAGACGATTAAGATAGGTTTTAATTAATAAACGCAAGTTTAAAAATAATTTCTTATACTTTTCTACTAGCTTAAAAAAAGCGTGCTTAAGTTTGTATATTCTATAATATGCTTAGATTATTATGGTTTTTAGGGCTTTTTTACCTTTGAAATTAGGGCTAAAAGCATGTTAACATAGCTATAGCTTGTTAAATAAAGCTTAGAGCACTTTGTAAAGGCTCTTTTTAAGTAGCTATAGCCTTATTTTAATAAACGTTATAAAAGTCTAGTTAATATAATAGTAGTAATAATTTACCTTTATATTAAAGTGCTTTTTAATCTTTTAGTATGCTATTACAAAGTTATTTTGCTATTTAATATAGTAAATATAATAGATTTTAGCTTAACTTATAAAGGTATAAGGAAATATAGCGTAAAATTGCTTAGCGGTAATATTTATATGCTAGTAAATGCTAAAGAAAATCTATACCTTATTATTTAATAAATTATATAGTTTATTTATATATGCTTTTTTACAATTTTATATTTTTATAAAAAGGAAAAATAGATTAGGGTTAATTAAGTTGTTTTTAATAGGATAGAAGAAGAGAGTTTTATATAAGTTATAGTTTAAAGAAAAAGTTTAAGATAAAGG